>CM044566.2:107500-235000 GCA_024416835.2 Perccottus glenii | reverse complement strand
TCTTTGCTGCCATCTACTGCCCATTTAACATAATAGCAGTATTTTGTACTCAACGTTGTGAGCGTTTGTTTCAGAGTATTGACTGGAAGCAGAGGATTCAGGGTAATATTCTCTTTATTTACATTTACATTTACATTTAGTCATTTAGCAGACGCTTTTATCCAAAGAGACTTACAAGTGAGGAAAACAATGGAAGCAATTTTAACAACACAAGATACAAAAAGCATAAGTGCACAAAAAACTAGTCAGTTTAAACCCAGCACAGTTTACAAAGCTAAGGATAAGAGAATATATATATATATATATATATATATATATATATATATATATATATATATATATATATATATATATATATATATATATTTATTTATTTATTTATTTGTTTTATTTTTTTTAATTTTTTTTTGAAGAAAGGAATCGATAGAAAGGAAGTAGAATTCAGTGTTTGTCAGTCAGGTGTTGATGGAAGAGATGTGTTTTCAGGTGTTTTTTAAAGACGGCTACAGAATCTGCTGATCTTGTGCGGCTGATGTGGACCCCCAGGTGTTTGAGGCCACTCATCGTCTGAAAATGAAGATAGATTGTAATATCATATAAAATGGTTGTTTTGGTTACTATAACAAATATTAAACAAAGTATTTAAATGTGTAATTAGAATCTGTTGCAAATGTGATAGTGAACACGTCTGAGTAATGTGTTTGTTGATCTCTTTGAGTGAGAATCAGTAGAAGTCCCATCAAAAGTCACTGGTGCCACTTGATGGTGATTCACTGATGCTGCCGTCTTTCCATTGTCTAACTCTTCTTGATTGATCTCCTGTCATTACAGCAATAATAATGTTTGTAAATCTAATAATTTAGAGCTGTACGGACGTAAGACAAGATAGAAAAACATTTTGCACTGAATGTATCCAGTAGTCTCTGCAAAATGTTGCACTTTCAACATCCACTCTCTTAGTAAAGTCAGTATGCAGTTGTCCACATGCATGCTCAGTGACACAGAAGGAGCTAGAGCTCACCACAATTCATACTGTCGTTGTGTCCTTGGGCAAGACACTTAACCCACCTTGCCTCCAGTGATGTTCCAGCTGTAACACTTGCAATTAGAAGCTTAATGTAAGTCGCTTTGAATAAAAGTGTCAACTAACAATGTAAATGTAACACTGGTGAATGGAAGCTTAATGTAAGTTGCTTTGGCGTCTGCTAAATGACTAAATGTAAAATGTAAATTTACAAGGAGCAGATAAAAGGTTCAGAGTTTATTTCAAGTGTGCTATTTGCATTTGGAAACTGTTGTTGTCTACTCTCAATATGAGATCCAAAGAGCTGTCACTATCAGTGAAGCAAGCCATCATTAGGCTGAAAAAACAAAACAAACCCATCAGAGAGAGCAAAAACTTTAGGTGTGTACTGTTGCCAAAGCTCCTTAACCAGAGTCTTCAATTAGGTAGGGTCCCTACTCTGTGGAAAAAATCCTGTATACTACCAGTACCTAAAGTAGGGCACCCAGTTGAACCAAATCAATATACTGTATTAATTAAACCGTGCATATTAACCTTCTTTTTTCTGCCCTTTATGCCATTTCACCGTACCAGCGGGGATAGTGTTACCGTAATAAGCGGCCTTATAGAGCACTCTAAAGTTGCGTGCGGCTCATTTAACTACGGAAAGACGAAAGGGGGCTGGGATGACCGCAGTTCTCAACATTAGTGGCTGAGAACTAAAGGAGTGGAGATCATTAGAATCTCATTATAATATCTACAGAACGGCGCTCAGAACTGGCATTGGTGTGGCGCGTAAAAAGCGGCGTCCAAAGCCCCGCCCTTGAGTGGCGTTGTATGATATGGCTGACCTGCCACAATAGGCAATAGTGATGGGAAGTTCGGATCATTTTACTGACTCAGTTCTTTAAGTCTCGTTCAGCAAAATGAACTAATCTTTTTTCAAGTCATTTCAGCAGAATCTAATTAAAATGTTACATATTACAATTTTTAATACATTTAGTACTTTTGGAATAAAAACTATAATAACTATAAACTAATGCATTCATGGCCAAACTTTGAAAAATAAATTATAAATTCATTGCAGCTTACTTCAGGCAGAGAGTTCAACTCACCTCTTAATCCAAATAGTTTTTTCCTTTGTCACTTCATATACACATATTTAGCTTAGCATTAATTCCGTCAACATGTCTGGTCTGGGCCGTGACAGCCTCATGTAGCTGTAGCTAATACATCCGTCCGTCCGAAACAGAAAGGACTCATTCATCTCCCGAGTCGCTCGCTCGCTCGCTCGCTCACCAAGTCCCAGCCCCATAGAGAAAGAGTCTGCAGTTACCGGAAACAGAAAGGAACTGTTCATCTCCCGAGTCTCTGAGTCGTTCATTCAAGTCCCCGTAGGCTGAACGCAGAAACAGAAGGACTCGCTTCATTTCATGAGTCAGTCTTTGGGTCTGAGTTTCGCTTTTGTCACGTGACCGCTTCAGTCTCTCGCAACATCATTACACTCGTATTATTGACTGTATTGTATTATGTTTAGGAATTATTATAAAGTTATCAAAATATATCTGCAATAAACATTAACTGAAAATTAAAAAGTTCCATTTGTTTCAGTCTATTTTTAGTGTTAAATGTTAGTGCCACTTTGTTTTTTTATTATTTAAACTATTATAAACAAATGATATATTATATATATATATATATATATATATATATATATATATACTCGGGAGATGAACAGTTCCTTTCTGTTTCCGGTAACTGCATACTCTTTCTCTATGGGGCTGGGACTTGGTGAACGAACGAACGAACGAACGAACGAACGACTCGGGAGATGAATGACTCCTTTCTGTTTCCTGTATGAGATGTGGTAAATGCGCATGCGCAGGTCTACACAAAAATGAACGACTCGCTCTCTGAGATGACTAGTTGTTCCCGAGTCATATTAAAGACTCGTTCAAAAAGAACGAATCGTTCATGAACGACTCATCACTAATAGGCAAAGTGCACGCACGAGTCGGGGTTGACACCGCGGCGCAGACACAGAGCGCTCAGTGCTAAACTCAGCCACTGTTCTCTGGACGACACAGGCCTGTATGTTCGGAGTAGACTAGTGTTAAACTGTGTCTGTCGTCGTTCCGCGTGCTCCTGCCACTGGAAACCTAATGGAATGGAGTTGCTTTTTGCCTTGTTGGAATTCCACCCTACTCAGACTCTGAAGTAAGTCCATATTCAATACGGTGCATAAAAAACGATTTTGTTCTAAATTATTATTGATAAAAACCTTTGTGTTAGATGCATTTTTGTATTTTTGGTGCACTTTTTCCCACTCATGTGGGAAGTAGGAAAAGATGTGGGTTTTTGACAGTGCTGTCAATATATGTCTCAAACAGGCTTCGGGCATCACTCAGGAGGTGGCCTTTGGTTGGCTTTTAGTCCTTACATGACAAATTGCCAGCCAATATATCAACTAATATATTTTGTCAATCACAAGAGACAATCCAACACTTAACTGCAGGGTGTAAGATGTTGGCAGGGAAAGCATACATGGAGCGCCATAACCAAGTGGCTGGCATAGTGTACAGGAACATCTGTACGGAGTATGGACTGGAAACCCCGAGGTCAAAGTGGGAAACACCTCCAAAGGTGGTAGAGAATGACCGAGCCAAGATCCTGTGGGACTTCCAGATTCAGACTGACAGAATGGTAATGGCGAACCAACCAGACATTGTGGTGGTGGACAAACAGCAGAGGAAGGTTGCTAGGTTGACGTGGCAATACCAAGTGATTGCAACATCAGGAAAAAGGAACATGAGAAACTAGAGAAATACCAAGGGCTCAGAGAAGAGCTGGAAAAGGCTTGGAAGGTGAAGGCGACAGTGGTGCCTGTGGTCATCGGAGCACTCGGGCAGTAACCCCAAACTGGAAGAGTGGCTACAGCAGATCCCTGGAAGAACACCAGACATCTAGAAAAGTGCAGTACTAGGAACAGCAAAGATACTGCAAGAGAACCTCAAGCTCCCAGGCCTCTGGTAGAGGACCCGAGCTCGAAGGATGAGACCACCATGGAGGGTGAAGGACAAAGTTTTATATATTTGAATGTGTGTGTGTGTGTACATTATATATATATATATATATATATATATATATATATATATATATATATATATATATATATATATATATATATATGTACATTTATATATATATATATATATATATATATATATATATATATATAGATGTACATTTTTATATATATATATATATATATATATATATATATATATATATATATATATATATATATATATATATATATATATACAGACGTGACAAAATGTTGGTACCCTTCGGTCAATGAAAGAAAACTCACAATGGTCACAGAAAAACTTTATTCTGACAAAAGTAATAATAAATAAAAATTCTATGAATGTTAATCAATGAAAGTCAGACATTGCTTTTCAACCATGCTTCAACGGAATTATTTAAAAATAAACTTATGGAACAGGCCTGACAAAATTGTTGGTACCCCTAGAAAAGACTGTAAATAATGTAACCAAATGGACATGTTAATTCAAGGTGTGTAATTAGCATCACAGGTGTGTACAATCTTGTAATCAGTCAGTGGGCCTATTTATAGGGCTTTAGGTAGTCACTGTGTTGTCTGGTGACATGGTGTGTACCACACTCAACATGGACCAGAGGAAGCGAAGGAAAGAGTTGTCGAGGAGAATAGAAAGAAAATTATAGACAAGCATGATAAAGGTAAAGGCTATAAGACCATCTCCAAGCAGCTAGATGTTCCTGTGACTACAGTTGCACATATTATTCAGAAATTTAAGATCCATGGGACTGTAGCCAACCTCCCTGGACGTGGCCGCAGGAGGAAAATTGAAGACAAATCAAAGAGATGGATAATCCGAATGGTAACAAAAGAGCCCAGAAAGACTTCTAAAGAGATCCAAGGTGAACTCCATGCTCGAGGAACATCAGTGTCAGATCGCACCATCCGTCGTTGTTTGAGCCAAAGTGGACTACATGGGAGACGACCAAGGAGGACACCATTGTTGAAAACAAATCATAAAATAGCTAGACTGGAATATGCCAAAATACACGTTGACAAGCCACAAAGCTTCTGGGAGAATGTCCTATGGACAGATGAGACAAAATGGAACTTTTGCCAAGGCACATCAGCTCTATGTTCACAGACGGAAAATGAAGCATATCAAGAAAAGAACACTGTCCCTACTGTCAAACATGGAGGAGGCTCTGTTATGTTCTGGGGCTGCTTTGCTGCATCTGGCACAGGGTGTCTGAATCTGTGCAGGGTACAATGAAATCTGAAGACTATCAAGGATTCTAGAGAGAAATGTGCTGGCCAGTGTCAGACAGCTTGGTCTCAGTCACAGGTCATGGGTCTTGCAACAGGACAATAACCCAAAACACAGCAAAAAACACACAAGAATGGTTAAGAGGAAAACATTGGACTATTCTAAAGTGGCCTTCTATGAGCCCTGACCTCAATCCTATTGAGCATCTTTGGAAGCAGCTGAAACATGCCGCCTGGAAAAGACACCCTTCAAACCGAAACAACTGGAGCAGTTTGCTCATGAGGAGGGGCCAAAATACCTGCTGAGAGGTGCAGAAGTCTCATTGACAGTTACAGGAGTCGTCTGATTGCAGTGATAGCCTCAAAAGGTTGTGCAACAAAATATTAAGTTAAGGGTACCAACAATTTTGTCCAGGCCTGTTCCATGAGTTTATTTTTTTAAATAATTCCGTTGAAGCATGGTTGAAAAGCAATGTCTGACTTTCATTGGTTAACATTCATAGAATTTTTATTTATTATTACTTTTGTCAGAATAAAGTTTTTTTGTGACCATTGTGAGTTTTTCTTTCATTGACCGAAGGGTACCAACAATTTTGTCCACGTGTGTATTTATATATATATATGTGTGTATATATATGTATATATATTAGAGGTGTAAACCTACACTGGACTCACAGTTCGGTTCGATTACGATTATCAAGTCATCGATTCAGTTCGATTCGATTATCTCAATGCATCACGATGCATTGATGATGCACTGCATCCTTATTTTTCAATTTTGCTTCACATGTATACAATTTTGTCAATAAATACAAGCAGTCAGATATATGAACTGAACCTTTAATTTTACCTTCTAACACGCTTCTTGAATGTATCAAACATCAAATAAAACTCAAGTCTGGGCACAGAAGACAACAGCAGCATTATATTAGAACACACAAATGTAAGTACTAAAAGTGCATAATGCAGGGAGTGTACTTAAATACTTATATAGTGCAGTGTACTTTCTTGTAAAACATTTAAATATTGACAAATGTATAAACATGAAATTAAATTACAAACCAAAATAAACAAGAGGCCAAACCTACTTGAATATAATCAATATACAAAAAACTAAATCTGCACTTCAGCAGTGTTTTTTAATACACAAAATAAAAGGAAACAAAATAACAGCACTGGGCACTGGAACTTCCTGAAACATCACAAACTGCTCAGCATGTGGGAATTTGTAAATTTTTCTTTAAGAACACTAACTGGTCCACATGCTCTGGTTTAAGAGTGCTTCTTTAGCAGTGACCACATCTCCTGCTGTGGAGAAAACTCGCTCTGCAGACACACTTGTGCCTGGGATACACAAGTATCGCTTGACAGCCGAGAGAGAAGAGGAAACATGACCTCATGGACACACCACCAGTTCAAAGGGTCCTCAGTGAGAGGCAGAGATGGAGCTTTACAGTATGCCTCCATTTCCTCCTTAGCAAGGACATAGGGGGTCTTGGGTTCTACTGTACCTTCAGTGTCAGTGAAAGACTGTCCCAGCAAACTCACAAGCAGCGATGAGGCCTTCGCTTGGGAGCAGCAGAGGGCCTGTCCTCAATGGAGGTTTCTTCTCCTGTTCCCTCAGGTGCTTCATCCACTTCTGTCATTCTAGGTGTACCCTGTGTTTGAACAACGTATTTGAAAATACAATTAAACTAGGACAGTGGCAGTGCAGTCAGCCAATACAACAGCTCACATATATGAGAAGTATAATTTTTTCTGTTTTAATAAAAATAAATAAAAATAATAATAAATAAATTTAAATTACTTAACATTTGAACAAATTTTACCTACTATTATTTTATGAGCTTTTAATTTTATATAGCCTTTTGTACAAGAAACATGATAGAATTACCTCCAATGATTCAGCCTCCTCTGTCAGTGCTCTGTATACCTCCGATCTCTCCTCTTCTGTGAGAAAAGGCATTCCCTTAAATCGGGGATCCAAGGCAGAGGCTGTATGAAGGATCCTCTTCTGTGACTCACTGTTGTACCTCTTCAGGAGATCTGTTCTGATTGCATTCTTGATCTCATGGATCATGTCTCCGTTGGTGTCTGACATATTCTGGAGGAGTTGCGCATGTAGAGGAGCAACGAGGGAAACTGTCGGATTGTGCTCTTCTGACATCAGTGTTGTTGCATCCTTCATTGGCTTTAATGCCCTCACAGCATCCTCTGCATTTGTTACATCTGTTTCAGTAAGAGTGCACAGACCTGTCTCTCCTTTTCTGACTTCTGGTGACAGCAAGGTGGCACAAATTGCAGGTTGTTGTTCCAGGAACCTCTCGACCATGTCGTATGCGCTGTTCCACCTTGTTGCAACATCAGTTATCAGTTTATGATTTTTCAGGCCAAGACCTTGCTGTTTCACTTTCAGACAGTGGCTCGCTGTGGTGCTGCGATGAAAGAATGTTGATATTCGTCGGACTCTGGCCAAAAGCCTGGAGAGCGCCCATTTAAGCGCCGCTGGGATGCCAGATTCAGCGTATGCGCGAAGCATGTTACGTGAGGGAATTTTCCGAATTGAGCTGCAGCGATCATGTTCGACGCATTATCTGTTACAAGCACTACATCCTTATGTGATAGCTGCCATTCATCCACGACATGAGACAGTAGCTCTGCCAGATGAGCACCCGTGTGAGACTCATAAACGGCTCTCGTTTGCAGCACATGAGACAAAATCTTCCAGTCATCGCTAATGTAATGTGCCGTTATTGTCACATACGACTCTGTCGCGACCGAAGTCCAGGAATCACATGTTATTGCAACTCGATGAGCTTGGCTCATTGACGCCATTACCTGGGCTTTGGTTTCGAGGTAGAGTTCCGGGATAACTTTTTCTGAAAAGTGGCTGCGAGAGGGGAGCTTATATCGCGGCTCCAGTGTTGTTAACAGGTGGCGAAACCCGGGGTTTTCCACTACAGAAAAGGGCAGTATATCCTTTGCAATAAAAGATGCCACTGCTCTGGTAATTCTCTGCCCTCTCACTGAGTTTGGCGGCAACGTTGATATAAGTTGATCAATTTTTGGCTGAGCTGGATCCACAATGGCACTGAGAGGCGTTTGCAGCTCGGGGTGAAAACGACTGACGTGGTTTCTCATGTTGGTGGTATTACCCCCTGCATATTTTATTTTTGCGTGACATGATTTGCACACAGCGTGTGTCTTGTCAAGGTCGGGCTTACCGTTTTTTCGCCTCCCTCTGCCAATGTATGCTGCGACTAAGCACGCGGTGCTGACGTCAGAAATTCGTCAGTACATTATAACCGGTTATGGGCTATTACTGAACCATGTAACCGATGGGCTACAGATGATCTCGATGGAGAGTTTTCAGCACACCTGAACCATGCTCTGGTTTGACCTTATAAACAGGCAGGTTAGGCAACTTTTCCACAACAACATAGGGTATTGATTTCCATCGATCTTGGACTTTATGTTTGCCTTTTAGACCCACATTCTGTATGAGAATTCTGTCTCCTTTCTCCAAAGGTAGGTCTCTCACACGTTGGTCATATCGTGCTTTATTTTTCAGGTGATTCTTTGTAGCAGCATCAGATGCCAACTGATAAGCTTTTTGCAACTCTTTCCTCATCCTGGCCACGTACTGTTGGTAGGAGGTTTCACTTTTACCATTTGGTGAGATTCCAAAACAGATGTCAATGGGTAACCTTGCTTCCCTTCCGAACATGAGATGATAAGGGGAGTATCCCGTGGAATCATTTTTTGTGCAATTGTATGCATGTACCAGGTAGGTGATATGTTGACTCCAATGTTGTTTCTGTACGGCATCCAGGGTACCAAGCATGGCTAAAAGTTTCCGATTGAATTGTTCTGGTTGGGCATCCCCTTGAGGGTGGTAGGGAGATGTTCTTGACTTCTGAACCCCAAGCATGGACAAGAGATCTTTTATCAGGCAACTTTCAAAATCTCGGCCCTGAGCCGAGTGTATCCTTGCAGGTAGGCCATAGTGCACAAAATACTTATCCCACAATACCCTTGCAACTGTGATAGCCTTTTGATTTTTGGTAGCAAATGCTTGCGGTAACGTGTAAAATGGTGTGTCACTACTAACACATTAGCAACACCTTTGCAAATAGAGTCAGGCTCTATTTGCAAAAAATCAATACAAACTAAATCCAAGGGGCCATTACTTGTTATTTGGTTTAAGGGCGAGGCATGCTGAGGGAGTGTCTTTCTGGAGATACATCTACCACAGGTTTGAATGTACTGCTCGACCTCAGCTGTCATTCGCGGCCAATAAAATCTTTCCTTGATCAGTTTGGTGGTGCGTTCGACTCCCAAGTGTCTACACTCAACACGTAGAGACCTTAACACCATTGGGCGGTATCTTGTGGGCAAGACAAGTTATTTGATCTGTTAAAAATAAGGGGGTGAGATGTTTCTGACAAGACAGGGATTGGCATTTAGGGGGCATGAACATCATGAAGGTGACCTTGATCATCTTTTAAAATACAAAGCTGAAGGTGATGAATCATTCACAATCAAATCAAATTATCTGCAAATAAGGAGGGTGCACACATCCTGGGATTGTCAAAAGGAGTGTATAAATTTGATGAGTTCATCAATTATCAGGACAATTGCAGATGAGATCCGGTCCCTACCAGTGTTGCAGTATTCAATTATTATGGATGGGACAAGGGATAACTCAGGTGTTGAGCAGGAGGTGTTGAGCAGGAGGCGCTGTGCCTACGTTATGTTGACACTGATTTGCTGGTGCACGAAGACTTCATAGAGTTGTATGAAACAACTTCTACAACAGGTAAAAACCTTGCACAAATCATTTTGGATGTTCTGATGAGATTAAATTTGTCAATATCGGGCTTTAGAGGTCAGGCATATGATGGGGCTTCAAATATGGCTAGTAAGTACTCAGGTACCCAGGCTGTGATTCAGCGAGCACAGCCACTTGCCCCATATCAGCTGTTAGGCCATCTGCGTCATGCCATGCCTAGCTTTTTTAAACCACCACCCCTTGCTGGCAGAAGCCAGCAACAATGTAGCTGCGTTGGGCATAAAAAAATAGCAAATATCGCCGTCTTGATCACCGCCAGGTCTGCGCCACCGCACGATATGGCACTATATCTGTAACAGTTGACATAAGATGTCGTTCACTTATTTCACTGCAAGATGGCGCTGGGGTACTTAAAATACATGAGAGAAAGTGTATTTTGCTCATATACTTTTGTAAATTTAAATTTATTTTCCTATTTATTTATTTTACTTTTGCAAGGTCATAGAGTCATAACATTTATGGTGAACAAAAATTGAAAATTTTTTGTTTCTTAGTTTCTTTGTACTTTAAGGTCACGAGAACGACTTACAGTTTTTCCGGTTAAAAGCTACGTTGGACCGGCACACAAGTAAAGCAAAGTATATGTCTAACACTTTTGACTTGTGCTCTTCTCCTGTCCTCTCTGTGTTTAATGTGTTTGAGCCAGTATCACTCTCTCTCCTCTCTGATGTGGTCCAGGGGCTGAGACCGACCAACTGTCCTCTGGACATTATACCATCTAAAATGCTTAAACAGGTTTTTAACACAGTGGGCCCATGCCTCCTCTCATTTATAAACAGCTGTCTGAGTTCAGGTTCTGTACCAACTGTATTCAAGCACGCAGTGGTCAGGCCTCTGCTAAAAAAACCCAACCTTGAACCTACCGTTCTGTCAAATTTTAGACCTGTGTCCCATTTACCTTTTCTATCCAAGGTTTTGGAAAAGATTGTTTTCTTACAGTTACAGTCTTTTCTGGAGAACAATCAGATTTTTGAAAAGTTCCAGTCTGGCTTTAGGACACGACACAGCACTGAGTCCGCTCTTCTCAAAGTACAAAATGATATTCTCTTGTCCCTTGATGAGAAAAAGCCAGTGCTGCTCATAATGTTGGATCTTACTGCAGCATTTGACACCGTGGACCACTCAGTCCTCCTGACACGTCTGGAACAACAGGTTGGGCTTCAGGGACCTGTGCTGCAGTGGTTTAGGTCGTATTTAACAGAAAGGACTTTTTCTGTTAGGATTGGTGACTTCTCCTCTTCCTTGGTTTCCTTGACCTCTGGTGTGCCACAAGGTTCCATTTTGGGCCCTGTTTTATTTTCCTTGTATATGTTGCCGTTAGGTGCAGTTATTTCAAAGCACAAAATGTCTTTTCATCTGTACGCAGACGACCTACAGGTTTACCTTCCGGTTGTCCCTGCTTGTCCTAATAGTCTTCAGTCCATCAACAGATGCTTAGAGGACATCAGATTGTGGCTGTCCCAGAATTTCCTCTGTTTGAATGAGGATAAAACTGAATGTATTGTGTTCGGCACATCCAACCTGCCCAGTGTCTCAGCTCCTGGTTCTTTTGCTTTGGCCCTCATCTCAACCATGTTGTCAAAACCTGGGGTAAAACTAGACAGCAGTCTAAGATTTGATAAACAAATAGATTCGTGGTTAGGGCAAGCTTTTTTCAGCTTCGCCTCCTTTCAAAGGTCAAACCGTTTTTAAGTCGTGCTGACCTGGAGAAAGCCATCCATGCTTTTATTAGCTCCTGCATAGACTACTGCAATGCGCTCTATGTGGAGTTAACCAAACTGGACTTCATCGTTGCAGCTTGTGCAAAACGCTGCTGCCCGACTGCTAACTAACAGTCGAAACACGAGCACATAACACCTGTCCTGTACTCCTGCACTGGCTCCTGTCCAGTTTAGAATTAATTTTAAAATCTTAATGTTTGTTTTTAATGCACTCACGGGCCTTGCACCTTCTTATTTGTGTGAGATTCTGACCCCTCACCAACCCAGCAGAGCTCTACGTTCTGCTGGGCAACATCTGCTGAAGGTGCCCCGGTCCCGGTTCAAACTGTGGGCGATCGTTCTTTTGCAGTGGCCGGTCCTAAACTCTGGAACTCGTTGCCCATTGAGTTACGTTCCATCACTGACCGGCCTCTGTTTAAAGCCAAACTTAAAACCTTTTTATTTAAAATGGCTTTTCGTACTTAATGGCTCTGTGACACTGATCTATTTTTATTGTGTAAATATGTTTTAAACCTATTTGTAAATATGTTTATTTTTTACTAATGTTGTTAAGCACCTTGGTTCAATCTGTGGTTGTTGGAAGGCGCTATATAAATAAATATTGATTGATTGATTGATTGATTGATTGATTGATTGATTGATTGTATAAGTTTAGGTTCACCGGTTTGTTTACTGGCAGGAGTGGTATGTATATGTTTAATGTGTAAATCTGTAATTTTGTGTTTATTTGCAACATGCTTATGTTATATTTTGTTTGCTAGTTCTACAGAGTGAACTGTGAACATCAGTAAAAAAGGAACTCTTGTGTTTGTGGACAAGCCAGCATAATATCTAATTGAGTTAAAGTCATTTGCCGACAGCTTGGTCCGTCCCCCCCAGTTAAAAAATACCATCTGCGCCCCTGTGTGCTACACACCATGCAGACCCAATTCACTGCCAGATTGTTTCAGCATAGGAGTTTTTGCAGGACAAACTGTCCTCAGGCACTAATCCTAGCACACTCAAGGTCTAAAGTGGCCGCCATTTCGGCTTGCCACGCCCTGATTGACAGGGTATCGATATGGAGGCACCCTCTAGTTGCCCGCTTCATTCAATGGGGCAAGCGGTTCCTGGGACCTAGCTATAGTGCTTAAGGGGTTAGTAAGCACTCCTTTTGAACCGCTAGAGTCAGCATCTGTCAGGCTTCTGAATCTAAAGATGTTTTTCCTGGCAGCCATTACCTCTTAAGAGGATTGGAGATTTGGATGCTCTGTCAGTTTTGCCATCCTGCCTAGACTTTGCCCCTGGGCTGGTCAAAGCCATTTTGCATCCTCACCCTAATTCTTGAAGCCTTCTGTCCTCCGCCATTTTACAACACCGGAGCAGGAGAGACTTCACTTACTGTCCCCAATACGTGCCAAGTTGACCTGAAGATGCTCCGCATCATATGTTCTTATGCCCTCTGTGTCACTCGCGTTCAGATGCGCTCAATCAGACAGCTGCCGCTGATGAGCTGTGTCACCAACAGAGGTTATATAAGCCAATTCTTGGCGTGTTTGACATACATGCTTCACAACCGGTCACACAAAGAATGTTCCCCATAGAATAATGCTATACAGCATCTCGTTTCCGCTTTTTAAGAGAACAGGGTTACAGTCAAGTAACCCGAGACGTTCTAAGACGGTCTGTGAGCATGCAGCTACTCGGCATATCTCTGAGTGCGCTCCTTGCTCATCGCAGAGCAGAGTTGAAGAGTATTGTTGAGTATTAGTTGTATAGAGGTTGTGTCGTGTCTGACATTGAACCCCCATTTATCAGAACACCATATGCAAGAAACTTATGAGCAGGCAATGAGTTTATGCCATTAAGTCTTGTAACGACAACAAATGACCCGAGTAGACTAACCCCAGCTCTACTGAAGTTCTGCACAGAGAATACGGGTTTTTTATATATTTCTTCACTGTGACACGTCATTTCTTCACATTACGTGTCAAAGATTTACGATTGCACTACAAGGGGGGCAGAAGACCCGTTCCTTCTAGTGGAGACCTGACCATCCCTTTTCACCTTTTGCCCTAGTCTCCCAGTGCGGATCTTCCTAGGGCAAAAGGTGAAAAGGGATGTGCATTAAACTAATCATGTTCAAAACCATTTACTCCCACATTATGTTTTCTTTTTCCTATTAACGTTTCTAGATGTATCGATACAATCCTCCCATACTTTATTATAAAACGCATAAACATTTTGTTATGTAATCTTCATTCATCTTCAACCCTTCATATATAACAACACATGGTTAACTTGTCGTTCCTTCACTTAAAAGAGTTACAGCATGCAATATAAGAAGTTCTACATACTATATAGCTCTACTCATATTACAAATATAACCATACGAGCAAAAACCTTCGTAATATCAAAATAAACTTTCATCTTAGTTCACACATCTCAGAACTAGTATCATTTCAAATTCATTTGAGTCCCTCCCATGTGTCGAATTCGGGTCTACTACATCTCCAAATCGAATGTATAACATGCCCACATACAGGAATTCTTCCTGCATTCCAAGAAACAGTCCAAGAGATACATCGTCTTACACAGCATCATTATACTGACACCTTATACTGCTATGAAGTTACTAAAGGAAACCGCCTTCTCGCACCTTGGCTCCTCCAACGTCCAATTTCCTTGCATCACTTCTTCTCGTCCGCACTGGCCTCCAACCTCTCTAGTCCCGACCCCATGCCGGGAGCGGTGTATCTCCCTCTGCTTCTCCCAGCTGCTCCGCTCTCTCCAGACTCAAAAACCATCAGGTAAGCCTCTGATTTCTCAAACGCATTGCCAGTGGCACTTCCTGATGACGTAGGTCACGACTCCACGTGCTCAGCAGAGTTCCCAGACGTGGCATCACACTCCATTCTCCCATTGGATCGTCACGCACATCTCCCTCTCCTCAGTTTTTGATTGGTTAGGCATGTTCCACTGAAAGAAGCCACAGAGATTACAGCAGATCATATCAAAAATCATTTACTGCAGCATAATGTCTCTATGAACCTCCATAATTGTCCTCTTACCCATATTCTATGTCTGTCCGTAACCTGTCCAGATTTAGTCTCCAATTATTTTTATTATCACTACAAATATCATCAAACCTATTACTAAAAATCATAAAATCAAAAATGTATTGTGTGTCTTGCCATTCATCTGACAGTTCACAGTGATTAAACACCAATATTTTCTGCCTATTTGGCCTCTGCAACATTCTGAGTTTTTTCGCATGTCTTTTCCTTTATTTATATCCATCCATCTTCTACCGGTTATCTGGGGCCGGGTTGCGGGGGAAGCAGTCTTAGCAGAGACGCCCACAGACTTCCCTCTCCGCAGACACTTCCTCCAGCTCTTAATAGCTCGGGGGGATACCGAGGCGTTCCCAGGCCAGCCGAGAGACATAGTTCCTCCAGCGTGTCTTAGGTCTTCCCCGTGGTCTCCTCCCGGTGGGACATGCCCGGAACACCTCCCTAGGGAGGCGTCCAGGAGGCATCCGAAACAGATGCCCGAGCTACCTCAGCTGGCTCCTCTCAATGTGGAGGAGCAGCGGCTCTACTTTGAACTCCTCCCGAGTGACCGAGCTCCTCACCTTATCTCTAAGGGAGCGCCGTGCCACTCTGTGGAGAAAGCTCATTTCGGCCGCTTGTATCCGGGATCTTGTTCTTTCGGTCATGACCCAAAGCTCATGACCATAGGTGAGAGTAGAAACGTAGATTGACCGGTAAATCGAGAGCTTTGCCTTACAGCTCAGCTCCTTTTTTACCACGACAGACTGGTACATCGACTGCATTACTGCAGAAGCTGCACCGATCCGTCTGTCAATCTCACGCTCCTTCCTTCTCTCACTTTGTGAACAAGACCCCAAGATACTTGATCTCTTCCACTTAAGAAAGGAACTCTCCACCAACCTGAAGGGGGAAAGCCACTCTTTTCCGACTGAGAACCATGGTCTCAGACTTGTAGGTGCTGATCCTCATCCCAGCCGCTTCACACTCGGCTGCAAACTGTCCCAGTGCACACTGAAGGTCCTGGTTTGATGGAGCCAACAGGACAACATCATCTGCAAAAAGCAGAGACGAGATCCTGTGGCCCCCAAACCAGACTCCCTTCAGCCCCTGGCTGTGCCTAGAAATCCTGTCCATAATGATAATGAACAGGACCGGTGACAAAGGGCAGCCCTGCCGGAGTCCAACATGCACCGGGAACAGGTCTGACTTTCTGCCGGCAATGAACCAAGCTCTTGCTCTGGTCGTACAGAGAAGGAGCTCGGTATTCTGATTAGCTCTTAGCAAAGGACCCCGGACCCCATACTCCCAGAGCACCCCCTACAGGGCACCAGTCCAGGACCCTGGAGAGGGTATAGAGCTGGTCCAGTGTTCCACAAAAACCACATCGATTGCTCCTGAATCTGAGGTTTGACTATCGGCCGCATTCTCCTCTCCAGCACCCTGGCATAGACTTTCCCGGGGAGGAGTGTGTAGTTGGAACACACCCTCCGGTCCCCCTTCTTGAAAAGAGGGACCACCAACCCAGTCTGCCAGTCCAAAGGTACTGTCTCATAATAGTTTGATTACTGAGGTATCTCAGTGTCAATGAAAGCTTTAAAACTATTCATTAAGTTGTAAGACGCTCTAAGCGTCATTAATTTCAGGACAGGGGTGTAATTACTTAGAGTGGCCACCCGGGGGAGGCACAGAGCTTCTCTAAGGAATTAGGGGTGTTACGCCTCTAGTTTCCGTTAGGGGCGTTAGAGACTCTTGGTGAGTCTGGGTTTTGCCACTCTTTTTCCGCAAGGGGGCAGTAGAGACTCTCGTGAGTCTCTGGTTTCGGGGTGACGCTTGGCACGCCCCAGAAAGACGCTGCAGAACTTAGCCTTTTTAGCCTCAGTAATGGCTGTTGAGTCAAGGAGAGAACACCTCTGAAGCACAACTTATTTCAACACAGCAGCACACAACGTTTCAAATAAAAGCCTTCAGCGGGCCACGTTTTGAACACAAGCACATGGCTTTTAACTAACGTCTCCAGCGATCTAGAAGTTTTAATCCGTCTGGCGCCTACGGATTTAACTTTCTAGAAAAGACAACTTTATCTCTGGTTTCGGTACAAACGCGAACAACCCGATAATTTGTCTAACTTCACGTGATATGGACAATCTATTCCTGAATTCCGGTATAACGCGGCAATTCTAAATTGTCTTAAGGCCATTAAAAACACACTCTGTAGCCTGTAACACCGGCTCTTTAGCACGGCTTAAACTTTTAACCAAGCGTTTTTGTCTTACACTAAAACAACTTAGCAAGCTGGCGAATTCGCAGGACATATGGAATGTACGTACAATATTACAAAGTCTCGGAGTTTATGAAATATCAGACCAGCTGATTTTTCAAATTCTGAGAGAACCAATTTTACAAGCGCTTAATATCACACAGATACAGCACAACGCACACATTAACACATTGCTTCAGACAGACAGTCAGGGTAAAACACAGCTTTTTCAGTGAACAGCGATTTGGGTTTTTCAAAGGTATTATTTAATGATTTTTATAAATGATTTGAAGGGTTTTTCATGTTTCTTTTCAGAACATATCCTTTTCAGGCCTCACAAAGGGACACCAAATTAACCTGTAGTGATTATGAATGTAATAGAAATATTAATTTATTAATTTGGGTAAATTATCAATTAATATTTTTATTATCAAAATTATTGTCTCGTTGAGGGCACCACCCAGATAAGTTCTGGGAAACTGATTTATATTTACTAAGTCTGAATTAATCTGAAGAAATAGAATTCTCTGTTTTAGAATATGTCTTATATAAACATTAAAACACCAACTCAAAATCTTTGAAGTTTTATGGGGTTTTATTAAAGATTATACAAAGTTAACATATTAATAGGGAATGATGGGATAGGACACAAAGGAAAAGATTATTGACGGATAATGAGAATGATTAAAACAGAATAATAAACAATAACATTCACTGATCAGAACTTTGTGGAGTAAAAGGGAAGTTTTGAACCATTAAATATGCCATTTACCTAACGGATATTTACGGGATTTTAGAGGGAAGTAGATGAAGGTATAGTGACTTGACCTTATAAAATACAGATTAGAACGCCAAAACTCCTGCTGTGTCACCGTGCGGCTTACTTGTTTTTCGCTAATACTGGCCAGTTCGATTTCTGTCAGAGGTCCAAAGTTTTGATTCGGAGCTCTGAAGCGTGCGTCTGCTCTCACAAGGCGTCCGTCACGTGACGATGCCGCTGGCTGGATAGCGATGCGGCTGTTGAAGCGGAGTTGATGTAAAGGCATCACTGTATAAAGCTATCTCTATCTCTGCCTTTGGCATTGGGCAGAAACAGATTAGAGTCTTTGAAAACTGTGGCTAGACCACTGGAAAAAGGGTCTCGGGAGTCGTTTGTCTGGCTTAAAGCGGCTTTGCGGGATTTGGTGTAGTCCAGTATCGTGTTGTAGTTCAGAACTACAAATTGCCTTACGTCTCCTGGAGATGACGTCAAAAGAGTGTCTTACAAAAATAGGCAATGTGTAGCTTTAAAAGGAAAAATCACATTTGCACGGCGTGTGCAACAGGTCTATAAAAATTTTTAAGTAAGTTAATAGTTAATAAAGAAGAGTCCCCACGCAAACAGGATTGCTCGGGACAAAGAAAGAGAAGAAGCGTAAGCGCGAAGCGTAAGAGCGCGTAAGAAGGAAGAGCAGCGTAAGAGGCGAAGAGAATAAGAGAGAGGTTTCTGGTGTGCGCACGCGTGTTTTGAGACGGCCTGGGGCGTTTGTCTTATGATCGGGAGGGGAATGTCATTCCAACTAATTTTAATTCAAATAATCCTTTTACCTTCCACAAAGTAACATTGAATTTTAGTTTTCACAATCATAAGCATACCCATACATTGGCACTGCAGATTTATACCAATAGAATGCATCTTTATGCATGCTGAAACACACGTAAATTCATTCAACAATTTTATTAACGGTAGACTTGCGAGATTGGTGGAAGAAGGGTCCATTCTTCTCGTTATAACTCTGAATCCTTTAAGGAGCATTACGAAGATCAACACAATATACTTAGATTTACACTTTTAATGGCATAAACACAATAACACAATGTCCCTTGAAAACCTTTCCTTCTAATAAAGGGAAAAAGTTAAAGTCATTGGTTTGATGAAAGACTTAGCGGCATTCATCCATACTGTCACTAGATGGCAGTATGCCATCCCAGAAGTCTCAAGTCTTCTGAACTTCAAAAGGGACATTCCAGTGTTCAATCAGATGGTGTTCTCGAACGAGCTGGATAAACTCTTATCTCAAAGGATTTACGATTGTCTTGTCAGGTGGCTGGGTACCACGCCACCTAGGGTCGTAAAATGGGTCACTCCAAGACTTAATAACAACACTTGGCCATCTGGACTTATTTAAAAAGGCACGTTCTATCTCCTTTTGGAAAAATCAGACGGGGTTAGTGAGCCTTTTATGGCTCTGGAGTATCTGTATAGCAACTGTTCATCCTGTGTGACTGGTCACCAGATCTTAACAAAACAATGAGACATCTGGAACGAATCCCAGAGATGAGGTTCACCCCATGGCCATCTCCTGTGGGGGTGCTCACTGTGGCAGGGCCGATGATTTCACTACAATATGATTCCGGATCTGTTTCTTTTGAGCTGGTTTCTGTCTAATAATCACCTCTAATGGAGTCAAAACATCTCCAGGTTTTGTAATTTTAGTAAATTTCAGTCCAATCTTGACTCCGCTGAAGGAATGAGAATTCCTTTTGCCTTCTCTTTATTATTCATTATTAATACAACTTCTTCTTTAGCAGTTATTCTCATTTTGATGTTTTGCGGGATTCAATACTAGTTTTTCCTACTTTTTTTCGGTATTTAACTGCTCACGAGTCTTCCGTCTCCACAGTTTTTCTAACAGCGGCAATATCAAGTCGTGAATTTGTAATGTCGCTAGAAACTCTAAATGTCCCTCTAATACGTAGAATAATTGAAGTGCTACCGGTTTGCACCACAACTAGACCTACTTTGAGATTAATTCAGACTTTCTTGAGACCACAGTTCCTTTTTAATACTTCTCCGCACAGCGTTTTTAAATTGAGTTTTATTTACGGCTAATTTAACTCGTGCTTTTAACTATTCCTGCTTTGGCGCAAACCTCTAAATACTTACTTTACCTTACTTTTAATTTTTGCTAATTTTATTTCCCTAGCCAGATAAATTTGTATTACTTTTATTTTTTCTTTATTGTTGGATTTAACGCACAGCTCTAACTAATTTAATTCAGATTTGCCGGCACTTTTTTTCCTCCAATTTATTATTAGCGTTTAGGCTCTAAACTTTTACTCATTACCTCATTTTAGTGAATTTATTCAATTTTAATTATATTCCTATAAATTTTTTCCTTAGCGTTCTTTTGTTAACTTTCTGTTATTATTATTATTACTCTTAATTTCTTCTTCACCTCTTTTAATTCTCCTTTTAACAATATTATTTTAATTTTTGCAATCTATTTTCCTTCACTTTTAAAGCTCTAAGTCTTATTAATTCTTACTATCGGCTGTTTTCAGGGCTTCCCGTGTACACACACAGACTCTCACGCACCTCAGTTCAGCCTCTCTTTCCAGAGTCTTGGTCTGAACTCATTAGTGGGTTTGTGTCGCTCAGTCGTACGTCTTATATCTCAATTCCAGCGCCAAGCTGAACTTTTAAGATAGAAAAGGGACGCTAACTATTTTTCCTTCCCACTAAGGTACTTTTAAATTTCCGGCAGTCAACAGCGCTATATTTAGTCCAGTTGACTTGGACAGCCTGTTACCCCTTTATTAAAGCAGGCCTTTAATCTAATTTTTTCTCCTTTTTATATTGGGTATTTCTTTCCTGACGTACAGACTACACCATCTTTAGATTATGCTTCATGGATAAAATCTCTAAATTCCTCCCAAAGACACAAACGGTGTTGTTTTTAGCCTGTATTCAATGGACAGAAATGATTTATAAATAATCCCTAATAAAGTCCTCTATGCCCCTACTCTAGGTTCTTTTGAGGTGAGGTCTTTAGAGTGGTCTCTTTCTACCTGTTACCCCCCCAAGCTGCACCACAGACACCTAACCGTTCAAAAAGTAAAAAAGGTCTCACCCTCGATGGTCTCAGTGCCTGGGATGCTTTCTCCGGGCGGTCAGGCAGAAAGAGAGTCACTCTTCCACAGGTCCTCTCCTGGATACTCGCCAATTGTAGTGTCAAAACTGACCTCTCAGTCTTTGGCACTATTGTATGGAATAAGTTATGAACGCAACACCAGATCCAATGCCATTAGAGTCTTTATTGTTTCAAAACCAACACAATAAACGACCCGAGTATTCTCCCCAACAACTACTGATGTTTGAACAGTAGACATAAGCTTTTATACAGTTTTGATATGACAGTACAGTAATAACTATTTCTGTAAAGCTTTAAAGTTCATTATTAACTTTCTGATATCATCCTGTAAGGCCTTGAGGACTCTTCCTCAGGCTCTCCCTTCCTGTGTATCCTTCAATAACAGACACCTGTGTCTTTATCTAGTCCTTCCTGTGTGTGTGTCTGACATTACAAGAACACAAACATTCTCGGCCGACTCTCTTCTGTGAGAGTCTGGTCATGTCCTCCATGTGTTACTGTGGGTTCTCTCCAGGTACTCTGGCTTCCTCCCACCGTCCAAACACATGCATGTACAGGTTAATTGGCAACTCTAAAGTGTCCCTAGTGAACAAATGTAAGAGTGAATGGTTGTCTGTCACTGTCTATGTCTTAATGTTAGCTCTGCGACTAACTGGCCACTGTCCAGGGTGTACCCCGCCTCAGGCCCAAAGCAGCTGGGATAGGCTCCAGTCACCCGCGACCCCTAACGGGACAAAGCGGTAGAAAATGAATGAATGAATGAATGAATGTTTAAATGAACACCCACAACCCCTGTCGGGAATAAGCAGCAGAAAATTAATAAATTATTGTATGCTTGGAAAATCACTCTATTTATATTTAATGCTGGTCAAAATGGTACCAACCCTGACTATAGAACCCTGACCCCACACCTCTCACAGACTCCTCTCTCACCCCCCACCATGCCACTCCCTCACAGACTCTCCTCTCACCCCCACCATGCCACTACCCTCATAGACTCTTCTACCCCCACCACTATCCCACCCCTCACAGACTCTCCTCTCATCCCCACCATCCCACCATCCCTTGCACTACTGCACCTTTGCTACCAACTGTTTACATTCCACTGTTTGCACTACCTTAAATCTACTGCTTACCTTAAGCTAACATACAATTGTATACACCTACCTGTAAAATTCTGTTCATAGTCAGAGACATCTGTATATCACATGCGTGTGTGTGTGTGTGTGTGTGTGTGTGTGTGTGTATGTGTGTGTGTGTGTATGTGTGTGTGTGTGTTGTGTGTGTATGTGTGTGTGTGTGTATGTGTGTGTGTGTGTGTGTATGTGTGTGTGTGTGTGTGTGTGTGTGTGTGTATGTTCTCTGTGTTGTATATTTATGTGTGTGTATGAGTAGGTGTGCATGTGAGTGTGTATGTGAGTGTGTGTGTGTGTGTGTGAGTATGCAGAGTATGTGTATGTGGGTATGTGAGTGTCTGTGTGTATAGCTCTCCAGGTTTAATTCTGTGTGTATGTGTGTATGTGTATTGTGTGTGTGTCCATGTGTGTGTGTGTATGTGTGAGTGAGTGTGTATAGCTCTCCCGGTCTAATTCATGTACAGGTATGTGTATGGTGTGTGTATGTGTATGTGTGTGTGTGTGTGTGTGTGTGTGAGTGAGTGTGTGTATGTGTGTGTGTGTGATTACATTACATTTAGAGTACATATTCACCTGTAAATGCTGTTTATAGAAAAGAGACACCTGTAATTATATTTATGGCACACACTCACCTGTTATAGTAATAACCATCTGTATATTTATATTCATTGTACATATTACCTGTAAATCCTGTACATCTCCATATCCTGCACGTATGCAACCATTGTATATATCAGACCTAAACTGCATTTCGTTGCTTGTACCTATTTATACTTTAATGTGTAAAATGGTACCAATAAAGTTGAATCTAATCTAATCTAATCTAATATGGTAATGTTGACCATTGTAGATAGTAAAATAAGTTAAGTTACACTTTATTTTCCCCATAGGGAAATGTGTTCTAAGCATTTAATCCATCCATATCCAGTGTTGCAGGGGTAAACTTGTCAGTCCATTTTCAGTACTGACTGGAGGAAGGTTGGTGGGAGAACCAGAGCGTGGATTTGACATACGTTGCACTTCAGTAACATACAGTGGTCAGGTGATGGCCCTGAGCAGCAGCAGCCACCGACAGCTGATGAGAATCAGGGCAGAAGAGAGTTGTGCAATGAGTCACAAAGCAGTTATTTTTACTCTGGCCTTACATCCAACATCTACTGTGTGCTCCCCGAAACATCACATTCATGCTCAATAGCACATTTCTGTTTTACTGTTATCACTTGATAGTGTTGGTTATAAACGGTCAAAAAGTGTAGCACAGATTTTATCAGTCAAGCCTAAGCCTAAGAATGTTAAGTGTATTAGGTGTGAAAGTGTGAATGTTAAGGCCTGCTAGACCCTTTCACTTTCACTTGGCTTTTTCTTAGCAACATGAGCGGGTCAGAAACCACTCTCATTGATCGCTTCTACTGAGTTCAATACAAGTGACCAATCATAACCATTTTTTTCCCTCACTCATGGAAAGAGACAATAAAACACTAATGAGAGAGGTAAACACATTCACATGAAACCCTTCCCTTTTTCCTTTTAAAGCCAAGAAGTGCCATTTGCTGTGTTATTATGCTGTTTTATTCAATTGAAAATGGCAAACTTCTGTACATGTTGGTTGTTTTCATTTCTGAAGGCATTCTGGTCGTTTGCTTACAACCAAACAGAATAGTCAGGCTTTTAAAACACTAACTTTGAGCCCTTTCCATCCAAATTCAGTAAACCTTAGTGGCAGTTTTTTCTCAAATAGTTAGGTTCTGATAACTCATTTGACTGAATTTATTGGTGAATGTCCGGCGTATGCCCCATGCCCAGGTGGTGGGAGCTGGGAACCTCCCTGGGAAAATCCATGCCGGGGTACTGGAGAGGAGAATTCGACCAATAGTCAAACCTCGGATTAAGGAGGAAAAATGCGGTTGTTGTCTTGCTCATGGAACCCTGGACCAGCTCTATACCCTCTTTAGGTGTTGGAGAAAAAAGGTGGTTTGTCCCCTTCAGGTTGGTGGAGAGTTCCTGACTGAAGTGGAGGGGTTCAAGTATCTTTGGTTCATGTTCATGAGTGAGGGAAGGATGGAGCGGGAGATTGACAGACTGGTTGGTGCAGCTTTTGCAGTGAATATACAGGTCTGTTTTGGTGAAGAAGGAGCTAAGATGCAAGGCAAAGCTCTCAATTTACTGGTCGCTCTACGTTCCTACTCTCACCTATGGTCATAGGCTGTGGGTCATGACCAAAAGGACAAGTTGGCAAAAATAAGTTTCCTCCACAGGGTGGCTGGGCGCTCCTTTAGAGATAGGGTGAGGAGCTCGGCCACTCGGGAGGAGCTTAGAGTAGAGCCGCTGCTCCTCCACATTGAGAGGAGCCAGCTGAGGTGGCTTGGGCATCTGTTCCGGATGCCTCCTGGACGCCTTCTTGGGAAGGTGTTCTAGGCACCCACTGGGAGGAGGCCCCAGAGAGTGGAGGGACTAAGTTTTTCGGCTGGCCTGGGAAAGCCTCAGTATTCCCCCGGAGGAAAACTCAGGACCGGACAGGGCAAAAAACTGAGGACCGGACAGGGCAAAAAAACTCAGGACCCGGACAGGGCAAAAGCTATTAATATGGATCATGTATTTTTAAATCCACCATTGTTGGCCTGAAGTGAGAAATGCATTGTAGGTAAAGGAAATTAAATTGCTGGCATTGGTGTAACTGTGTCACTCCAGCCGTTCACCAGTGTTAGACAATATTTGAGCTTCCCTTTGGGGCTAAGTCTCACGAGAAAGACAGGCTGAAGCGACACTCAACAAAGTATTGAATATCCAGTTTGTCCATGTTTCTGTGGAGTGAGATTAAGCCTAATGGTAGGTCAAAGTGCATGTAATGCCATATCAAGTAAGTAAGTAAGTCAATTTTTATTTATATAGAACCTTTAACAGATATAAATCACAAAGTGCTTTACAAAGTGCAATAAAAGAACATTAAAACTATGAGAATAAAAATTAAAACCACAAAATATTCAAAACATAAAAAGACCAATTAACTAAAAGCTTGTTTAAATAAAAGTGTCTTCAGCTGCTTTTTAAAAGAATCAACAGAAGCGTCCACTCGCAGTGACAGGGGCAGGGCGTTCCAGAGTCTGGGGGCGACTGCTTGGGAAGACCGGTCTCCCCGAGTTTTAAAACGGGTTTTGGGGACCGTTAGAAGGTTTTGACCAGAAGACCGAAGAGCGCGGGAGGAGGAGTAAGGGGTCAGCAGGTCAGTGATGTACTGGG
This sequence comes from Perccottus glenii, assembly GCA_024416835.2. Classification (NCBI taxonomy): domain Eukaryota; kingdom Metazoa; phylum Chordata; class Actinopteri; order Gobiiformes; family Odontobutidae; genus Perccottus; species Perccottus glenii. The sequence continues at coordinate 209,518 of CM044566.2, read as the reverse complement.
GGGCCTGTCTGAATTTGACTGGAAGCCAATGTAATGAGGATAAAACCGGGGAAATGTGAGCCCTTCTGTTGGTTCCAGTTAAAAGCCTGGCTGCAGCATTTTGCACCATTTGTAGTCGACTCAAAGACAATTTGTTCAAACAAGTAAAAGAGAATTACAATAATCAAGACGAGAAGAAATAAAATCATGAATAATCATCTCCAAGTCAGCTTTAGACAAAAACACTCTCAATTTAGAAATGTTTCTCAAATGATAAAAACAGTTTTTGACCAACTGTCTAGAATGACTGTCCAGAGACATAGATTGGTCAAACAGAACACCAAGGTTTCTGAGGCTCGACTGGACGGAAGAACCCAGGGAACCAAGGTGTTGTTTGATTTCATTTTTGGTCTGGTGCAAAGATTAAAGTTTCAGTCTTTTTTGTATTTAGCTGTAGGTAGTTATTGTATAACCAGTTCTTTACGCAAGACAAGCAGTTCAACAAATCAGTAAGTTTATGAAACTCAGAGTCTTTAAAAGAACAGTACAACTGAATGTCATCAGCATAAAAGTGATAAGACACATTTTTAAAACCGTGAATTATTTCACCAAGAGGGCGAATGTACAATAAAAACAAAAGAGGACCTAGCACTGAGCCTTGAGGAACTCCTTATGACAGAGGGGTCATTTCAGACAGAATATTGTTAATAGAGACACAAAAAGATCTGTCACTCAGGTAAGAGGAAAACCACTTTAAAATTGATCCAGAGAAACCCGTTTCATATTGTATATCCATATCGCCACCACTCTCTCCAAGATTTTAGATAAAAAAGGCAATTTAGAGATTGGCCTGTAGTTGTTTGGTTCAAAAGAATCCAAATTGGGCTTCTTCAGAATGGGGCTGACGACCGCTTGTTTAAAAGAGCTGGGCACAGAACCAGTTAAAAGAGAAAGGTTGATCAGTTTAACAACATATGGACCAACTAAATCAAATACATTTAAAAGCAGTGAAGTTGGCATTACATCTAGAGGGCTTGATGATGGTTTCACCTTTTTTAGTAGACCCTTAATGTCCTCTTCAGTGACAGGTGAGAAGGTGGACCAAGAGCACTGAGGAGATAAACCCCAAGATGTGTTTACAGAGGATGGGTTTATAGAGGCTCTTATATCATGTACCTTATTCACAAAGGAATGTAAAAACCTGTTGCAGTCAGACTTTGAGTGGACTGGTAAATGAGGAGCTAAAGGAGACAATTCTTGATATTGTGTCAAACAGGACTTTAGGATTTTTCTTGTTCAGAACAACAAGATTAGAGAAATCTGGCCTGTTTTATTTTATCATTTAGTGACATGATGGAATGTTGTTTATCCGATAGAGCTGTGACTTATCTGTGCTGAGTGAGAGCTGAGTTATTTGTGTGGCAATTGCCTTGATGTAGACTGAAGAAGCTACAGGAGAAGACTAAAATTCTCCATCATTTAGGAATTCACATGGTAAACCTTTGTTCAAGAAGAATCCTCACAGTCACTGATCCACTAACAGCATTCTCTTTCTCCACACCAGGCTAAAGGGCACAGAGATGGCATAGGGTTGTCCAGTGAGAATCGGCGGCGGCCTTTGTCATCAGGTGAGGTGGAGGGGGTGTCATGGCAGGGGACAAAGACCATCCTGTTACACAAGAACTCCCAGGGATTTGGCTTCAGCCTGCGACATTTTATTGTCTACCCACCGGAGTCATCAGTCCTCAAGCTCAAGGTACTGCTCTGAGCTGGACAGGCACAGTTCTGTTGAGTTTAGAACACAACACATGTCATTAGTGATGCTGATCATACATCATCACCAATACAACATTAAGTCTTCATTTCTACATAGTATTAGTAAATTTAGATTATAAACTTCTGTGAGGAGCACTATCAGCAACTGAAAACAATGAAATGACCAATTGTGAGCGCTGTGATTGCACATGTTTCTTTTTTTATGATGTTCTTTTTTTAGTGATGTTTTACAATATATATGACCAAGAAGACCAAGACAGATGTGCTTAAACAAAATATACAATACAGTACAAACAAAGCACACACAAAACAAAAATGGAGTAAAACAGTAGCAAATGTTATAAAGCAGTAACTTAAGATGTGAAGAAGTAAACAAAATAAAATCTGAGATTGGGCTGAATATTTTTTGAAAGACAAACAAAAAACAAAAGAATGCAAGATTTTTTTGTGGTTACATATGATATGGTTATTTAACATTTGTCAGATTATAAACATAAACCATACCTCTTTTCATTTAATTTCCCCTTGCTTTTTAGTATTTATTTTATTTTATATGTTAATGAATACTTTTTTTTGTTTATTTATGAGGGTTGATTGGAAGTTGTGGTGGCGGTATCAGGCACTATCCTTCACAGCTGCTGTTGAACAACCCCAAGACCTAACTGGGAGGGTTTTGTCCATGTGTCGAGATGTTATTGTTGTTCAAACAACTTGTTAGCGAGAGTCCAGGCTCTTGTCTTGTCCAAACTACATTATTGCAAGTTCTACTGCAGGGGTGGGCAATTATTTTCCTCAAGGGCCACAGTAGAACATGGTACTCTGGTATAGAACCGGGCCAACACAAGGAACTCTCTTATGCTCAATAAAAACAAATTTCTTTTGCCAATAGTTTAAAGGGGCATTACGTAACTTTCAGAAAAACCTAACAGTTACTGACACCATCGGCCATTAGGAGAACTGCAGTCAGTGTCCTTCATGCTCTTGCGTTCAGACTGGCGCGTGTTTGTGCATGATTGAGTCATCATCGGAGAATTATCTTTCTGTACCGTTGCTTCGCAGGACTTGGACATTTACTTGCATCATGTTTATAGAGGTAAGAAAAGTGTTTCGCTGGACAAACTTTGAGAGTAAACTATATTTTAATCTCGAGTGCTGACACAGCAGTAAAGCAAACTCTTGAGACACGGAAGATAATAGAGCACCAGATTGATAAACGGCATGTTTTATAAAGCACTGTTCAACGCAGTACAGCAGTTGTAACTTCGTATGATATATTATCTACTGCATGTCACGTTTGTTAAAGGTAGCTAACGTTAGCTGAGCAGCTACATCAATAACTCACGTAGCTTTCACCGTGGCTCAGTGTTTACAAGAGTCTCAGCAGGATAATGGCTAATGTTTGGGAACTTACAATATATCAGACAGGATACTGTTACTATTACTGTTATTTGGACGAGTCTTTGCACCAACGTATGAGTGACTGTCAACTCATTTAGCTTGTTTCTAGGTTATTACTATTACTGTAATGAATTGGTCCTGCATTATTTTGAGACAACATGTAAATGTAGCCTCACAGTATAATTTCTGCTTATCATTGTTTATTTCGCTGTTAGTGTCATTCAGAATCTCTCAAACATGAAATTTAGCACTATAAAAATACAGATGAAATTTATTTATTTTTTCCAAATCAGGACTCTAACTCGGAAGAGTTTTTCCTGTGGAAGAGAGCAGTGATAGTGAGTCAAGAAGGGGGAGGTGGAGAGCTATGAGGAGAGGGAGGGCAAGAGTGCAGGCAGAGAGAGAGGCAGAGGAAAAGGCCGTGGGAGGGGAAGAAGAGGAGCTGGGCCTGTGAAGAGGACAGACTGAGTACAACCGATATGCAGGTTGGTCATATATCTACAAATGATCACACACCCAAATAAACCTCTAATCTAAACAATGCTTGTTAAAAATGCTTTTTTAGGTACAGTTACAACTGTCGCAGGAGGAGGAGGATGAAGTTCTCCAGGTTGTTGTAACTCATCTGCCAGGGGTTTTTCCAGATGTGCTTTATTACTGCCACGCCAGGACCAATCATTCCCAGTCGGAGTCAGCCAGAGTGATGCACCTGTTTGAACTGCTGCATCCTGCCAATGGACCTGGAAAATAAATGCTGCAGACAGGATCCAGTAGGGTGTCTCAGCAGGAAGGCCCACAGGGAACTGTTTTGTCTGGATGAAAGGCCTCCTGCGTTTAGTTCGGCAGACATAGAATAATATCCTAGCGCTTCAGAACAGCCAAAACCCTGGGGCAGATAACAGAGAGTATTGTTACACTGCATTATGCTGAATCATTGTCTGGTAACGTGGATGTCTGGGTGCAGGGAATCGAGATTGTGATACCAAGCTGCTGTGTCTGGCAAATTAAGAACAAATACCCAGACTCATTTAGTAATTATGTAGGTTTCAAAGAGGTAAAGTCTTACCTCTCGGATAGGTCATTCAGAGTATCCTGGAGAAATGAGGTCTCTGAGTCCCAACATCTCAATACAGGGGTGCCACAGGGCTCAATGCTTGGATCGCTACTCTTTTCCATACACATGACATCCCTTGGCTCTGTCATCCAGAAGCATGGCTTTTCCTATCACTGCTGCAGATGACACTCAACTCCACCTGTCATTTCAACCTGACGATCCGACGGTCTCTGCTCGCGTCTCGGCATGTCTGAGTGACATCTCACTTTGGATGAAGGACCATCACCTGCAGCTGAACGTTGCAAAAACAGAGCTGCTTGTGATTCCGGCCAAACCAGGGACCTGCCATAACCTCTCCATTCAACTAGGCCCATCAACCATTACACCGTCCAGCACTGCCAGAAATCTGGGAGTGGTAATTGATGACCAGCTAAACTTCACAAGTCATGTCGCCAGCACCACCCGGTCCTGTAGATTCATCCTCTACAACATTAGGAAAATTAGACCTTTCCTATCAGAGCACTCCACGCAAATTCTAGTCCAGGCTCTTGTCTTGTCCAAACTGGATTATTGCAATGCTCTACTGGCTGGACTCCCTGCTGCACAACCAAACCTCTGCAGATGATCCAGAATGCAGCGGCAAGAGTGGTCTTTAATGAACCAAAGAGAGCGCACATAACTCCTCTCTTCATTAGGTTACACTGGCTCCTGTTGACGCCTGCATCAAGTTCAAATCTCTGCTCTTGGCCTTCAAGACCACCACTGGCTCCGCCCCCTCATATCTCCACTCACTAATACAGACCTACGTTCCTACCAGATCCCTGCGCTCTGCAAATGAACAACGTCTGGTGGTACCGTCCCAAAAAGGTACAAAATCACTCTCACGTACCTTCTCTGGATCTGTTCCACATTGGTGGAATGATCTACTGCTGCTACAAGATCAGCAGATTCTGTAGCCATCTTTAAACAAACACTAAAATCTACTTCCTTTCTTCAAAAAATAAAAATAAAAAAATGTTCTCCTATCCTAGCTTTGTATACTGCGCTGGGTTTAAACTGACTAGTTTTTTGTGCACTTATGCTTTTTGTACCTTGTGTTGTTAAAATTGCAATTCCATTGTTTTCCTCACTTGTAAGTTGTTTTGGATAAAAGCATCTGCTAAATTACTAAATGTAAATATAAATGTCAGCTGTAAGAAGGTTTAGGGAGGTGGGTGTATGGCAGAGCAAGAGTTGAAGGAATTAAATAAAATAAATAAATGGAACAATGCAAAACACATAACACTTCATTTGATTGTTCTTGTTATCATTATCCGAGAACAAAACCCGACCAGTACTGAACTCAACGTCAAAATCCTAAGCTTATATAGTCTTACTACATGTCGCCATTTTTTGCACAGATTTATTTGCCAAACAGTCTTATTTTGACATTATTTATTAGGGTTGTGTAATTAATCGCAAACAATCGCAATTTGAGCACATGCAATTTCTAAAGCTTATTTGGCTGCACTTTTATTTTTTTATATTAAATTCAGAAGAGTCAGTGATTGGATGGTTTAATTTGCAATTGGCAAAGAAAAGAAATTAAAGCTCACTTGGGCGGGTGAGCTTTTATTTTATTTTAAAATAAATTAACTCAATGGTATATGTTCATTCAATTGATTTTTTAAAATTTTAATTATTGTACTCTATGACACGTACTAATGTGAATCTAATGAAATAAATAAACATAAATCTGCTCGCGGCGCGCAGTCCAGACACAAAGTGGTGCAGTTTAAATGTATATAAGTAAGTTTATAAGTTTATAAAATGTTTGTACTATGCACAAACATTCTTGTGTACTGAATACAATTAGAATGTAGCATGTTTGAAAAGCAAAAACAATTGCCAAAATCGCAAATAAAATCGCTATTGCAATTTTTATGAAACAAAATCACATTATGATAATTTTGTCCATATTGCACAGCCCTATTTATTATTATATATTTTATTATATATTTATTTAGCTATTATTTATTGTCCTGCATTACCTCATCTTCTACACCTTCAGCATGTGCCACATTCGGCCCGTGCCCACATTTACCCTCTGCTACTGCCTGATCGCCTTTGTTTTTGATTTTTTTGTTTGTTTTTGTTTTTTAAACAGGGTGAAGAGAACGGAAATGCAGATGGGAACGGTGAATGCTTACTGCATTATCTCATGCATGATGCATAAATGTCTGGCTCTGTCTTCATTGATAATTTTGATATTTCTAATCTCGTCACACCTGTTTGCAGGTTGTCTGCAGTCACACCTGGAGCCAATGGACACCATCTTTGTGAAAAATGTCAGAGAAAATGGTCCGGCCCAAATAGCTGGACTATACACAGGTAAAGGCTCTCTGTAGAAAGTTTACACTCAGTGTAATTAAAGTTGTACTTAGTTGGAACAGTACCTTTTCACATACTTCCATCATAACCCGACTGCAATCAAAGTATGTGTTTTTGTGTGATCCCTTCAGGGGACCGGCTGGTGAGAGTCAATGGAGAAAGCATTCTGGGCAAAACCTACTCTCAAGTCATTGCACTTATCCAGAACAGGTAAGAATGAAATGAAAAATGTACAAATGAAAAAGGATTGAAAATGATGCCAAGGAAAACCAACAACAAAAAAGGTTCTGATGACCACATCTTCTGTTTCTACAACCACTGAGACCACTGATTCATAACCATATTTCTCAGATCACTGAGAAATATGGTTAAGGGTTATGAATTGTAGTGAAAAGGATTGCTCATATCAAACTAAATTAAAAAGTATTTCCTGTCTATTTTTATGTAGTTTAGTTGATGGTGACCCACATGGGTTTCCTGATTCGCACCCATCACCCGTCTGCTGTGTTCTCTGTGTTGTAGTGACAACATTTTGGAGCTGTCCATTATGCCCAAAGATGAAGATGTACTGCAGTTGGTAAGTGTGAATATTGTCTCATCTTTTTTTTTTTTTTTCCACATTTTTCTTGTGTAAAACCACAGCAGTGATCTTCACAGATCCCCCTTGAGCATTCTCCCATATACATACACATTGTTCTAGAAGTCTGTGGTTTGTGCAACAAAGGGTGCTGTAATTGCCATAAACATGATTGTGGAGAAATGTGGATATCCCTATAACTGTTTCCTGATTTCCCAACAAAACAATCACTGCTCATGACTTTAACTCTTGGCCTTGTACTAACACACTGGAGTATGAATACTCCATCCACCCAATGCTGTCCATACTTCTGCTATAATGGAGGTCTGCTGAGGATTTATTTCTAATAAATTACTAAGTTACTATTTCCGTTATTTTTTGAAGCTCATAAACCCATGTGCTGTGACCTGTAGGTGTACTCTAAGGACGCCTACCTCAGAGGTAGCAGGCCATTCACTGGTGAGGCACAGAACATGCCTGAGCCCCCCCGTCTCTGCTACTCCTCCTCCAAACCCCGTCTCCACAGTCCTGTGGACAACTGTCAGTGCCAACCCGGAGCAACCTCCTCTCCCCTGGACAACCACCTGGAAGCTGTCCCTCTCTCAAGCCGGTCTGGACCTGCTAAAGATCCTGCCCCAGGCCAACTTTGGTGCTGCTCTTCCTCGGCTGCCAGTGCTCTAGACTTCCACTTCACCAACCACAACGCAGCCATCGCCTCGGCCACCTTGCTCCCCCCTTACAAAAGCAGCCTCCCCGCCTCCTCCCAAGCTCACACTGACGCTCTGTGCCACCAAGCACTGTCTAACTGGTATTGTGACCAGGCCCAGGCTGCAGAAGGTCTATCCCCGCACAGCCGCAGCGTGTCCCAGAAACGTCTGGCTAGGCGGGGGCAGGGCTTAGCACTAGGACCGGGTACAGGGTCCTCCTCTAGCGCTGTGGAGCAGCACTACAGAGAGAGCTTGCTGCAGCATCACCAGGCTGCAGTGGCCAAGTTTCCAGACTCCTACTGGCAGGAGAGTTGGGGGGGCATGTCGGGACCAGAGAGTGGGTCCTTCTCCGATAGTCTTTTAGCAGACTACACAGAGTATGAGCAGAACAACGACTGCTCTGTGGAAACTCTCAAACAAGCCTCAGCGCTGATCTCCACACACAGCACCACAGAGTCTGCCTCAGCGCCCTCTGAAGTTGGACAGTCAGCACCCCCTAAAGGTGGACAGTCAGCACCCCCTGGAGTTGGAAAGTCAGGTCAGCATGTAGCTGAACCTCGGACCCAAGTCAAAGACGAGGAGCTGGTAAGATACAAGAACTACAGCCTTTCTTTCTCCCATAAAACTGGACACCTTCTCCAACAGGCCCCCTACTTTAGAGAAAGCAGCAACCCTCCCCTCAGCTGGAGCTCGTCCAACAGGCCATACTCCAGCCCCGCCCCGCCTCCTTTAGAAGAGGAGGGGCCCTCGTCCTTCTCACTGAAACAGGAGGTGGTTCTGAGGCAGAAGTCCACGGTCTGGAGAAGCCCACCACAGACCCACCCGCCAGCGCTGGCAGACTCCCCTTCACCTGTGTCTGGGGCCCCTGGGTGCACCCGGAGGGCCAATAGTAGCCTGGCACAGCAGGCATATGATTCGCTGTCCTCAATTCCCTTCATAGGTATTTATTCAATTATTTATTTTGTTAGTTATTGTTCCCATTTTTTTGTATTTTTTTTGTATAAAATGGCAAAATATAGTCGTATATATCATTGGCCTCATGGCCCCTTTTGCGCTGTAGGTACCTTGGATAAATGTGGACCAATGGCAGAGAGGCACCAAGAAAGGAAAAAAATTATTTTGTTTAGATCTGGTCACTTAACCTGAAATAAATAAGAGGAAATAATAGTGTCCAGCTGCAAAAAAATAAAAACAATGAGAATACAATCAAACAATACAAATGGGAAGGGACTGGAAAAAGTACAGGAATTTGGGCTGGATGACCATTGAGTTTAAAAGACACTCACAGGAACAACAATAGAAGGGACTATTTTGTGTCGGTTCAATCTGATTTAAAATCATGGAAACATTTTTTTGAATAGATCTTTGTGTTTTGTGATCAAAATCTTATTGTGTTCAATCTTAAAGATGAAGTCAGATTGGTGAGGTCTAAGGCTTGTGCTTTGTCATTTACCTGGACCTGGCTGACCCTCCAATGCAGGATGTCCTGCAGCAACCAGATGAGACGAGGACCAGATGGGAGCTGGGTCAGTGGTAAAGGCCCCTCTCTGTAACTGTCTTGAGAGAGCATGGCTTCAGGTTTTGAGAGCTGGGTCGATATAATAGAGTAAAGTTAAATCTTGTGAAGAACATGTTCTTGTGGTCCGTCCACACAAGGAAAGGTGCTAAAGTCCCTCCAACCAGTAATGCCACTTCTTCAAGGGCCAACTTGATGGCCAGCAGTTCTCCTTTACTGACGTCATAGTTTCTCTCGGCAGGGCTCAAGCGGCTGGAGAAGAAAGCATATGGATGTGTCTTCTGGTCGGAAGATCTCTATGACAGGACTGCACCAACACATTTACATTTACATTTATTAATTTAGCTGACGCTTTTATCCAAAGCGACTTACATTGTTCCAATGTAATTACCAGTGTTACAGCCACTGGAGGCAAGGTGGGTTAAGTGTCTTGCCCAAGGACACAGGACAGTATGATATGGGGAGAGCAGGAATCAACCTCCTACCTTCCGGTTGAAGGATGACCGCTCTACCCACTGAGCTACTGCCGCCCCAACACTAACCTTGGATTACATGGTATCATGTATTACATGGTATCATGTAATGTTGGAAACATTTTAGCTGCTTCTTGTTGGTGGGAGTAGGCCAATCTTGAACAGCTGCAACCTTCAAAGAGACCATCTGTAACTGACCATGGGAGATTATGCAGCCAGAAATGCGACAGTAGAGGCATGGAACTCACACTTCTCGTTGAAGTAGACAAAAAACAAATCTATTTAACATATCTTGGAGGACATTGTTGATCAGGGTCTAAGCACGACTGGGGCATTGGTTAACCCAAAGGGCATTATAGTGATGGAGTGTTGAATGCCTTCTTCTACTCATCTCCTCCACTGATACGGACCAGGTGATTTGCATTGCGGAGATCAACTGGTGGCCCCTTGAAACAGTTCAAATGCTGAGGAGAGGAAGGCCATTGGGTAGCGGTTCTTCACTGTAATGTCATTTAAGTAGTTGATGCAAGGACGGAGGGTCTTTTTCGTGTCTACGAAGAAGAATCCTTCATCTGTAGGGGAAGAAGAAGGTTGAATGATTCCAGCCGCTAGTGCATTGCTGATGTACACCTCCATGGCCTCCATCTCTGGGGCAAGGACAAAGTGGAGGCAGGGAGGTTTCCTTGGTCTTGTTGAATACATCCTTATTCATACATTAGTAGGAATAGTGTTTAACAACTCTGTCTGTATTTGCTGAGTCCATATTTGGCCAGATTAATCTGTAACATGGGTTTTTACAGGACTCAATTGCACAATACAGAGAGGTTAACAGTTCTTTATTGACATTTGAGATCAGCAGTAGAATGGGGTGAGGGCTGGAGCTGAAGCACAGGGCCCTAGCTTGAAAAACGGACTGGATACCACCGTTTGACCTACAACAACAACATAATGCTAAAAACACCAAATTTTGCAAACAAAACCAAAAAATTCCATTTTTGATTTAAAACTGAAAAACAACTAAACTGATGAACAGTTGTGTTTTTTGAATTCTATTTTGAAAACAGAATAACCAAAGGCGGCAGTTGCTCAGTGGGTAGAGCGGTCGTCCTTCAACCGGAAGGTAGGCGATTTGATTCCCGCTCTCCCCACAGTTCATACTGTCGTTGTGTCCTTGGGCAAGACACTTAACCCTCCTTGCCTGCAGTGACACAGCACTGGTGTATGAATGTGTGTGATTGTTGCTCTGGTGAATGGTGTGAGAATGTTGGGACAATGGATGGAAATTAACCTACGCCTACAATCTGGCATGTTTACATTCATGTTGTTGTGTCTCATGTTTGTTCATTAACATGCACTGTCCCAATCAAATAAATAAAGTAATAATAAAATTATTAAAGAACAAAGCATACGTGGATTAAAATGTTGGATTCATTATGTATTTGGAAAGGGGTGGAGACCGCTGTCCTAGTGTCAAGGAATCAATACACAAAACAATGTGGAGATAAACAGATTTCTCTGGAGATCAACCTTCAACCAATTGTGAATTTAAATAATAGAATCAGACTCAACTTAAGATTCAGGAGGTGGATTTAGTGGACCAAGTACATGGGGGTTCAGAAAAGCTGTATACAATTAATTTAATTTACTTTAATTCAATTTTATAAAATGGAATTAATTAATTAAATAAAAAAATGTTGACACTAATCAAGTGATTTTATTTTTTTTCTGGTGTATTGATTTTGAGCGGCATTGTTTTCCATTTCGACAGTGTAACCACAATTTAAAAAGAAGGCTATTATGGTTTTTGGCAAAAAAAAAAGAAAAATACAGGAACGGCTTTACTTTGGTTTGATAATATATATATTTTATAATGTTCAAAACAAGAATATTGGACTACTTTCAAATTACTGAATATGAGACGTGAAGTAAGAAAGACATTGCATAAAAATGATACAATGTTTGCCCCTCACTGGCATGTGAACTTTTGTACCTAAATCTTGAACTGTGGCCACACACCCGTCCGGCCTCTGACTTTTGTACAGTAAAGTTAGCTCCTATTGTGCTATAATTGTGTGTATTGTTTTTACTTATTCTTTAGAAGCAGGACACAGCTGCCTCTACCAGCTTAAATCTGTGAGAGTCTAATAAAGGGTAATTAACTGCCATAATGAGCAGTGTTATGGAGAAAATATGACTTTCCTTCTTGTCACATATGAACTTCGAAGACAAGCCTGGTCGGTGTGATCAAGAGATATTGAACACATTCACTCAAACGCTAAAAGGATACAGTCCTCAAACTGTGTAATAATTGTAACGTACTCCGGGATGAATAAGGGAATTCAGTTGACACACAGACAACACAGCTTCCTGTTGTGTGTGCGGAGTTTGGACTCTGTGCAGTTTTAACTAAACACTTACGTAGCGCAGAGCCCAAACTCTTATGTTATATTTGCCGATGCAGGCTCTAGTGGAAACTCTGCTCCTCACATGAGTGGTTAATACTTGAAATTAGTCCAATATTCTCGTTTTGAACATCATAAAAGTATATTATGATATTGATATTAAGTATATCATTAAATATTATTTCGAAACCAAGTTTTTTTTAACTGAAAATAAATAAATTAAACTAATGATTTGTGTTGTTGTCAGCCAGCATCAAAGGCCGGCGCTCCTCGTATCTGTTGGCCATCACCACAGAGAGGTCCAAGTCATACGATGAGGGGCTCAACACCTTCAGAGAGGAGGGGCGTGTATTTTCGTAAGGCCTTCATTCTAACTACTGTGCTGCTCACATACATGAGAACAAACGCTGAATATTTCTGCTCATTGATACAGCTCTGTGCATATGTTCCCAGAGGTCTGCAGGGTGATACAGATCAAACTTAACACTGTTTTTAGTAAAGATGTCATGATGTTTGGACTCACCATCACATTTTTACAGTTTATTGTGCCATTTATTTATTATATTTAAGGGCTGCACAATAGTAAGAAAACATTATATTCTATTTATATTGTATGTGTAATAGGCATTTCTACATTCTACAAACCCGATTACAAAAACGTTGGAACACTGTACAAATTGTGAATAAAAACAGAATGCAATAATGTGGAAGTTACAAATTTCAATATTTTGTTCAGAATACAACATAGATAACATAACAAATGTTGAAAGTGACACATTTTGAAATGTCATGCAAAATATTGGCTCATTTTGGATTTCATAAGAGCTGGGACAGGTAGCAATAAGAGGCCCGGAATAGTTAAATGTACATATAAGGAACAGCTGGAAGACCAAATAGCAACTTATTAGGTCAATTGGCAACATGCTTGGGTATAAAAAGAGTCTCTCAGAAGTCAAGATGCCCCCCAATGCTGCGGCAAAAAACTTTGGAGCAATATGAGAAAGGAGTTTCTCAGAGAAAAATTTAGACGTCAAATTTGGACATTCCTAACTTGAGCAACTTGTCTCCTCAGTCCCAGACGTGTGCAGACTGTTATAAAAAGAAGAAGGGATGCCACACAGTGGTAAACATTGCCTTGTCCCAACTTTTTTGAGATGTGTTGATGCCTTGAAATTTAAAATCAAATTATTCATTCATACATTCATTCATTCTCTACCGCTTTGTCCCGTTAGGGGTCGTGGGTGACTGGAGCCTATCCCAGCAGCTTTGGGCCTGAGGCGGGGTTCACCCTGGACAGTGGCCAGTTAGTCGCAGGGCTAACATTTAGACATAGACAGTGACAGACAACCATTCACTCTTACATTTGTTCACTAGGGACACTTTAGAGTTTCCAATTAACCTGTACAAGCATGTGTTTGGACGGTGGGAGGAGCCGGAGTACCCGGAGAGAACCCACGGTAACACGTGGAGGACATGCAGACTCCTCACAGAAGGCAAGGCAAGGCAATTTTATTTATATAGCACAATTCATACACTGGGTAACTCAAAGTGCTTTACAGGAATAAAAGACAATTTACAAGATTTATATTAAGAAACATAAGAGAAAAATAAATAAAAACATTTTAAAAAGAAGAGTGCAGATAAAAGAAAAAACAAACACTTTAGGTTGTGGTGTAGGCGGAGCTAAAGAGGAAGGTTTTTAACCTCCCCTTGAACATTGTTAAAGTTGAGGCTGTTCCAGGTTTTTGCTGCATGAAACTTAAACGCTGCTTCACCCTGTTTAGTTCTAACTCTGGGCACGAGCAGAAGGCCTGTCCCAGATGTTCTCAGAGTCCGAGGAGGTTCATAAGTAACTAGCATGTCAGAGATATATTCTGGTGCTAAACCATTTAGAGACTTGTAAACCAGAAGTGCTGTTTTAAAGTCTATTCTCTGAGCAACAGGAAGCCAGTGCAGAGATTTTAAAACTGGCGTGATGTGGTTGTACTTCCTGGTTTTGGTGAGAACCCGAGCAGCCGTTCTCTGAATAAGCTGCAGCTGTCTTAACCCTCGCTTTTGAGAGACCAGTAAGCAGGCCGTTACAGTAATCTAACCTGCTGGTGACAAAAGCATGGATAAGTTTCTCTAAGTCTGGTTGAGACATCATCCCTTTGACTCTGGAAATGTTTTAAGGTGATAAAATGAAGATGATGTAATTGACTTAATGTGACTGTGGAAATTCAAGTCTGAGTTCATGATGACCCCTAGATTTCTAACCTGATTTTTAGATTTTAGAGAAAGAGACGCGAGGTGGCTGCTGGACACTTTCTCTTTGTTTCTGTGGCCCAAAGATGATTAGTTCAGTCTTGTTTCTGTTCAGTTGGAGAAAATTATTTTGCATCCACGTGTCAATCTGTTCGATGCAGTGACACAGGGAATGGATTGGTCCATTTTCACCTGCTGTGAGTGAAATGTAAATCTGAGTGTCATCTGCATAATTATGGTAGGATACGCCACAGCTGTGTATTAACTGGCCTAAAGGAAGCATGTAGAGATTGAATAATAGAGGTCCCAAGATAGACCCCTGTGGAACCCCACATGTCAGGGCCATTTGGTCTGACACACAGTTACCAACCGAAACAAAGTACTTCCTGTCTTCAAGATAGGACTGAAACCATTTAAGGGCAGTTCTAGTGATACCTATCCATTCCTCTAATCTTTGTGTCAGGATTTCATGGTCCACTGTATCAAACGCAGCACTCAAGTCCAACAGAACTAAGACAGAGACTTTGCCTGCGTCAGTGTTCAGACGGATGTCATTTGTGACTTTGATAAGTGCAGTCTCAGTCTGTGATGGGGCCAGAATCCTGACTGAAAAGGATCAAAGCAGTTGTTAAGTAATAGAAAGTCATTAAGTTGCTGATATACAACTTTTTCGATGACTTTCCCTAAAAATGGCAGGTTTGATATGGGCAGGAATATTTAAGGAATTATTGACTATATCAGTGAGTTGTGGTAACAAACTGCTTAGTGCTGATTTTAGAAATCTAGTGGGTAAAACATCGAGGCAGCAGGTGGATGAACTCAGGCTGGAGACAGTTTTTTCAATTGTTCTGTCATTAATTTGTGTAAAATGTGTTAAACCAACCAAGTGTCTCCTAGATGGCTGCAGTGTTGTTTTATGCCCTTTGGACTGTATTGCATGTTTAATGCCTTGAACCTTGTCGTTGAAAAACAATGCAAACTCATTGCATTTAGTGCAAATTAATTCTGGTGGAAATGGAGCTGGAGGGTTTGTTAATCTGTTCACTGTAGCAAACAGGACACGCAGGTTGTTACTATTGTTGTTAATGATCTCTGAGAAGAATATTTCTCTTTCTTTTTGCAAAGTTTGATTGAAAACATGCACATTTTCTTTGTATACCTCATAATGAATTAAGAGTTTCGATTTACGCCATAGTTTCGATTTACGCTGACAGAAAGACCGGAGTCGGCCGAGAATGTTTGGGTCGGCCGGGTTTTGAACTCAGGACCTTCTTGCTGTGAGGAGTGCTAACCACTCTGCCACGAGCACCCTATCAAATTATTTTTACCTTAAAAAAATATATATCAGTTTAATCATTTGATATGTCATCTAGGTTGTATTCTGAATGAAATATTGAAATTTGAAATTTGCATTCTGTTTTTATTTACAATTTGTACAGTGTCCCTTTTTTGGAATCGG
Source organism: Perccottus glenii (assembly GCA_024416835.2). Classification (NCBI taxonomy): domain Eukaryota; kingdom Metazoa; phylum Chordata; class Actinopteri; order Gobiiformes; family Odontobutidae; genus Perccottus; species Perccottus glenii. The sequence continues at coordinate 193,563 of CM044566.2, read as the reverse complement.
GTTTGTAAAAGTAATACAGACGCATACAGTTCAATGGATTGTGTTTTGCTTTTTCTTCAGCAAACTGCCAAAAAGGGTCAAGAGCTTCTTCATGGAGGGGGTGAGTATGTCACACACCGCTGACCGGACCTGAGAAGAGCGTGTCCTAATGCCCTCTGTTTGATGTAGTCTCTAGACAGTTTGAGAGCCCAGCATGAGGCGCACTCCAAACACCACTCCACCTCAGAGCTGGGGACCATCACCTTCAGCAATGTGCGCAAGGAGGGCTGGCTCCACTACAAACAGATCTTAACTGAGAAGGGAAAGGTATGACGGCTGTAACTCTATGAAGCCTGGCTATGAAGTCCGTCCCAACATAAGCACAGTGCACATTTGAAAACCTGGTGCGTCCTATTTATGTAGATGAGGTTCTCTTCTTGTTTTGGGTCTTCTTTGTAGAAAGTGGGAGGTGGTATTCGTCCATGGAAGCGTGTCTTCTCTGTGCTACGTTCACAATTGCTGTGCCTCTACAAAGATAAGAGAGAGGCAGTCCTTCACGGGGCAGGGGCCGGTCCGGGACAGGATGAGCATCCTCCAATCAGCATCCGTGGCTGTCTGATTGACATCGCCTACAGCGAGACCAAACGCAAGCATGTGCTAAGGCTCACCACTCAAGACTTTTGCGAGTACCTGCTGCAGGCTGAGGACCGCGACAACATGCTGGCCTGGATCAAGGTCATACGAGAGAACAGCAAGAACGACAACGAGGTCAGGACAGTCTCTCACACTCCACTATGGTTCACACACATCCTGCAAAAGCTGTGCCTATTTTCACAAATACTCCTGTAGAGCAGCAGAGCTGTTACATGACTCTGGTTCTTTAAGAGCAGTGATGTAAATGGTAAATGGTAAATGGCATGCATTTTTTTGCACCCTTCTCGGGCACCCAAAGCGCTTTACATCGTGCTTCCACTCACCCCATTCACACACATTCACACCTGGGGCAGACAGAGGGGGGGGGGGCTGCCATACAAACGGCGCTCAACCTTCTCCGACCACCACCAAACACACCTCTACAGTCACACACATTCATACACCAGTGCTACGGACACTGGAGGCAAGGTGGGTTAAGTGTCTTGCCCAAGGACACAACGACAGTATGAACAGGGCAGAGCGGGAATCAACCGCCAACCTTCCGGTTATAGACGACTGCTCTACCACTGAGCCACTGCCGTCCCATGATGTTTGTCTAAGATTATTTATTTTGCCTTATTTTGCCTTATGTGTTTCTTTTTAGAATAGGATAGTTTTACATTTATACAAGATATGGTTTCATGTTATTACCAGATGCCTTATCTGTTTCATCAAATTAATTGTGTCTGTTACACAGAACTATCTGAGGGACTTCCTTTTGCAAAAAGCAGGCTCTGTAAATTACTAACTGGTCAGTGGATTTATCATCTGTGAGTAATTGCAGTTTCATCCAATTAGGATTAGTAACAGTAAAAGAGTTGCTATATTATGATACATAAAATACACCCACAACTGTCAGTACTGCCACATTATTGGGTTTATAATATGTTGGGCTTTTCCTCCAGTGTCACAGCTCTGGTGAATAAATGTGTGTGACTGTGGTGTGTTTGCTGGTGGTCAGAGAGATTGTTGGCGAGTATATGGCAGCCCGTCTCTCTCGCTCTCCCTGTCTGCTCCATGTGTGTGAATGGAAACATCATATAAAGTGCTTTGATCATTTAAAGCATGACTCATGTACTAAGGTACGCTTGTCGTACACTTGATAAGCTCTATATAAATGCATGTAATTGACCATTTCTATTTATTAAAGAATCAGAAAAGAACTGAGACATATGACCACAAGAAGTCAACGATGTCATCAGTGAGCAGAGACTAGAGAGATGATTTGATATTAGATTACTCATACAGTGCAACTCCTCCCTGAAGCACTGTAGCTAAAGACTATGAGAATAAAATTGAGGATTTAGTTTTAGAGTCATGAAAGTGAAAGGAAAAGTTCTGTTCTGGAGAATTTTACATTGTCCTGGATCCATCATACTTCTGTTTTAATAAAAGGTCTGCACAGCTGCAGATCAGTTATTCAAGTGCTGGTAATTAGCAGCACCAGGCTATAACCTACCTGCTTCTAGTGGGAACAGTATATTGTCTGAGGGTATATTTAACTAAAATAAATACATAATAATAGAAACTTTTAACTTTTTCACATGTTTCTGTTTTATTTGAATGTGTTTCAGGAGATTGGTTTATCCAGACAAGCTCTGATCAACAAGAAGCTGAACGACTATAGAAAACACAGGTGAGTGCTGCCTCAGGTCATGGCTCCTTGGAAATGTCTCTATACTGCAAATGAACTAAACTAACAAGAAAGGCATATTTGTATGTCTCAAATGCAGTTTAGGGTAATTTGCCCATCTTATATTTACTGGTGCAAAAATATGGAATTGAAATAAATGAATCCTATGTGAAGGAGTTAATCCCCAAGTAGAAATTTACTCTCTTCAAATAGATTGATTCAAACTTCATCTGCCATATACGGTTTGATTGTACAGTCTTATGGCAGCTCACTGATCTCAGATGTCCACTGGCTGCTCTCTGTTGTTCAAAAGCTGAAAGAAGGGAATGGTCCATGTTGTTCAGTATAGCATCTGTCCTGTTGTGTGTTTGTTGCTTCACTACCTAGAGTCTCTAAACCAGTGGTCACCTACCTTTTTCATCCTGCCCATCATATGGGTGCAGTGCCTCAGTGGTAGAGTTGCCCTATAACTGGAAGGTTGGCTGTTCAATTTCCGCTCACCCTGGTTCATACTGCCACAGCACTAGTGTGTGACTGTAGAGTTGAGTTTGGTGTTTGAGAAATAGACACGATCTGCCAAATGGTAAACAACGATAATACTTTATTTTAGAATACTTTGTAGCTACAGTTTAAAAATTAAATAAATTTATTTTAAACTGATATGTTATACATGCAACAATCTTCACACATGTTTCCAAAAATAGCACTGTAAACGTATTTAGTGCAACTGTAAAGAAAAAACACTCACACCCAGTGCTTTGTCTAATTTATCAGTCAGACAGCTCCTGTATTTAGATTTAATGATTTTTATTTGTGAAACTGCCATCTCACAGAGATACAGTCAAGTCCATAAATATTGGGACATTGACACAATTCTTATCTTTTTGGCTCTATACACCACCACAATGGATTATTACAGCCTGAAGTCTGGAACACATAGACATGACCAGACGCTGGGTTTCATCCCTGGTGATGCTCTGCCAGGCCTCTACTGCAACTGTCTTCAGTTCCTGCTTGTTCTTGGAGCATTTTCCCTTCAGTCTTGTCTTCAACAAGTGAAATACATGCTCAATCAGATTCAGGTCAGGTGATTTACTTGGACATTGCATAACATTCCACTTCTTTCCCTTAAAAAACTCTTTCGCAGTATGTTTTGGGTCATTGTCCATCTGCACTGTGAAGCACCGTCCAATGAGTTCTGAAGCATTTGACTGAATATGAGCAGATAATATTGCCCGAAACACTTCAGAATTGATCCTGTAGCTTTTGTCAGCAGTCACATCATCAATAAATACAAGAGAACCAGTTCCATTGGCAGACATACATGCCCACGCCATGACACTACCACCACATGCTTCACTGATGAGGTGCTATGCTTTGGATCATGAGCAGTTCCTTTCCTTCTCCAGACTCTTCTCTTCACATCACTCTGGTACAAGTTGATCTTGGTCTCATCGGTCCAAAGGATGTTGTTCCAGAACTGTGAAGGCTTTTTTTAGATGTTGTTTGACAAACTCTAATCTGGCCTTCCTGTTTTTGAGACTCACCAATGGTTTACATCTTGTGGTGAACCCTCTGTATTCACTCTGGTCAAGTCTTCTCTTGAGTGTTGACTTTGACACACATACACCTACCTCCTGGAGAGTGTTCTTGATCTGGACAACTGTTGTGAAGAGTGTTTTCTTCATCAGGGAAAGAATTCTTCATCCACCACAGTTGTTTTCTGTGGTCTTCCAGGTCTTTTGGTGTTGCTGAGCTCACCGGTGCGTTCTTTCTTTTTAACGATGTTACAAACAGTTGATTTGGCCACACCTAAAGTTTTTGCTCTCTCTGATGGGTTTGTTTTGTTTTTTCAGCCTAATGATGGCTTGCTTCACTGATAGTGACAGATTTTTGGATCTCATATTGAGAGTTGACAGCAACAGGTTCCAAATCCAAATAGCACACTTGAAATGAACTGTGAACCTTTTATCTGCTCCTTGTAAATGGGATAATGAGGGAATAACACACACCTGGCCATGGAACAGCTGAGCAGCCAATTGTCCCATTGTTATTTTTGGTCCCTTAAAAAGTGGGAGGCACAAATAAAAACTGTTGTAATTCCTACATTGTTCACCTGATTTAGATGTAAATACCTCAAATTAAAGCTAAAAGTTTGCAGTTAAAGCACATCTTATTTGTTTCACGGCAAATCCATTGTGGTGGTGTATAGAGCCAAAAAGATAAGAATTGTGATGATGTCCCAATATTTATGGACCTGGCTGTATATTGATTTGGTTCAACTGGGTGCCCTACTTTAGGTACTCGTAATATACAGGATCCTAAGTAAGGACCCTACCCAATTGAAGGTTAAGGAGCTTTGGCAACAGTACTCAGTACTGAGCAGGAGAGTAGTACATTCCTTTAGAAGCAGTGGACAAATAGTGCCGTCAAATAGGGCTGTGACGGTATGGGATTTTTCTTACACGCCCCCCCCCCCTAAGCTAAACCCACTATATATTCTCTATGACCTGCAACTATAAAACCCAATTAATACAATATAAAATCTTTCATAGAACCAACATTATCATCAAGAAACTCGGGTCTCAGCCAAAACCATACATACTCACACTGCCATAATTCCAGCAAACAAGCACGTTGGCACTAGGGGCCCACTGAGGCCCAGCCTGAACATGACAGTGTCCCTCATTTGATCTGGACTGGATTGCGTTTTAGAGAGTTCTCCAACACAGTAACATGAGCTCAGTACTGTGTAAGAGAGGGACTGGGACATCTCCAGACACGGGTGTGTAATGCATGACCTTCTTTTATAGGTATTGTGCGGTGTGCACACAGGGCTTTTTTATAAGAAGAACCCCTGCGCTGCAATCTTCTGTAAATGCGTGTCTCAGAGCAATGAGAATGAGATGAGCTGCGTGAGCCTTGCACTTTCCTTTTAGAGACAGTTTAAATAATGAGTTCGCTGATCAGGGGCTAAAAGAGGTCTTCTTTCAGGAGTGGCACAGATTCAGTTATGATGTCAATCCCTGATGATAGTGATTGACATCATGTGGCTAAAGTTAATGAAAAAGATACATCAACCTAATACTAAGCCACAACACAGGCCTAATTGATCTAATTACAAAGCTCTAGTAAACTCTAATAATTTGTTTGTGACTATGTTGGCCCCATTCATAATGCCCCACCATCTCTGTGGTCAATTGTGCGCTCAGCCCCTGGCTTCCCAGTTTGCCCTATAATAGCACTCCTTGGTGAACATACCCACTTATACCAAACATTTCATTCTAATATTATGAATATTTGCTAAAAAAAATAAATAATAAACTAGGTGAAACTTAACAGAGTAACAGATTATTATGTGTACTTACATATTGTAGTTAGGGCTAGTATATTTATGTACATGTTGTACATAAATACAAGTAGTTACATGTTATTACAGTTTGTTACACAGTGTGTTACATTGTACTTAATGAGATAGATACAATGTATCAAGTGTATTGTCAAATAAAGTGTTACTAAAAGATATTATTGTAATTATTCTGGTTTGGAAAGCTCAAAACACTGTTGTGGGTCCGGTTGGAACTCCAAATAAACAGTCAATTATAGTTTAGTGTTGGCTTTAATGAAGATGATTTGAATCCCTGTTAGTCTCTTTGCAATTTGAAGTCAGTGTGGTTCTGAAATACAATTTAAAGACATAAATGAATAACTAAATAACTTGAACACTGATTAATTTAACTAATAACAATGTCAAAGTAGTGCTACGACGTAAACACATTCCCCACGGAAAATACACGTGCTCTGAGCCATGCTTCATTTAACATCAATTAACACCAACATGTCTAACACACCCAGATATACTAGAACATGTCTCGTAATTAGGGCTGGGACTCGATTAAAAAAAAAATCTAATTAATTAGAGGCTTTGTAATTTATTAATCAAAATTAATCGCATTTTAATTGTTTATAAATATCTGACCCTAGAACAGTGAGAAATAATTTTTCACATGGATTTTTAGTATACCATTGAATAATGACTGAATACATAAGCTTATATAACAAAATATTGTTTATTTATTTCAGTCCAGCAGACCAGTGCAATGTTTGCCATTAAGTGTAGCAGTGTAGTTACCCTGGTCCTGTAGTGTGGGTCCTTGTAACTTTACTCGGAGTCGGGCTAACGTCCACGCTAACTCCTATGTGTTTTGCGTTGAGGGGATATTTGAGGCTCGATGTGCTGCGGTGATATGCAAAGCTTGCACACAACCATGCTCTTGTCGACGCTTCCATCCTTTCGTTTTTTAAAACAAAATTTCCCATCCACGGGGCCAAGCAAAGCGGTCTCGTCAGCTTCTTGTTGACTGTGGTTTGTTGTTGTCGGAAGTCAAGAACGCTAGTTGGTGCTCCAGTTTAATCGGTCTGTCGAAACTCATTCATTTAAAAAAAGTTCTGCGGTGCAAAAATTATGTTATTTATTTTTAGCGTAATTAATCCTAATTAACGCGTTAAAGTCCCGTAATTAAATAATCTTAATTAACGCGTTAAAGTCCCAGCCCTACTCGTAATATAACTTACTTTCTTTTCACGCACAGCTTCAATGTGGGGAATCAAAACAACCCATGAACTTTGAGATAAACTTTACTTAAACTAAACTTTAGACTGCATTCTCTTGCGAATCTCTCCGCATCGTCTCACGTTTTCTCTTGCTCCAAGCTCACACAGCACACCGGCAGCCTCAAGCTCCGCCCCTTAAAGGGCTAGCGTGGTTATCTGAAAACAGCCTTTTCAACAGTCACCAAAGACTATATTACTCTTATAAAAAGATACAGAGGCAAGAATAAAGTATGTGACCCTTTTGGAATATTCATGCTTTTCTGAATAAATTTGTCTGTGAAAAATGTGATCTGATCTTCATCTTAGTCAAGGGTATTGACAAACATTAATAATTAAGAAAAAAAGGTTGAAGTAAAAGCATCTGGACTTGGTTTTCAAGGTGAAGACGTTTTGTCTCTATTTCAAGAGACTTCAATCCTGAGATCAACTGGTAGAGAGCTGAGCTTATATCTCTAGAAGGAGGAGTTTCACCTAAAACCAAACCTGATGGACCAGACTAGTCTGGTCACATGTTTGTTAGCTCTGAAAGGGAAGTGTGACTCCTGATGTGAGAGTCGTTAAGGCACAGGAGAGTCGTTAGTCCCACTGCTCCATTCAGGTGTTCTTTGCTGTTCTAGGGTGCAACTCTTTTGTTTTAGGTTTCAACACACTGTTATAAATACTAGGCAACATGAATCTGAGACCACCTCCTCTGTTCAAAGGGCTTTTCCATTTTCACAAAAATGGCTTCCTTCAGCCCTCTCTCAAACCATCTGGCCTCTTTGGCCAAAATGTGGACATTGCTGTCCTCAAAGGACTGTCCTTTCTCTTTGAGGTGGAGGTGGACTGCAGACTCAGGTCCTCCAGGATTGGTTCTTCTGTGCTGATACATCCTCTTGTGAAGCTGTTGTTTTGTTTCACCGACATAACTGTCACTGCACACTTTTTACTTAACTGTATAAACTACATTACTCTGTTTGTTTGTTTTTAGGATGGACCAGTTTTTTACGCAGCCTGTTCCCTGGTTTAAAGTGGACTGGAATGTTGTGTTTGTAAGAAATCCTTTTAAGTTTTTCAGACACAAAACAGACGCATAAGGGATAACTACACCCTTCCCTTTTGTCTCTGGTTTCTGTCTGTTTGGTTTCTGTGTCCTCTTGGTTTTGTTGAAAGTCCATCTGGTGTATCCACAGTCTCTCAGGGCTTTACGGATGTGTTGTTCTTTTTCCGTTTACCTTCTGAGGTTGTGCACTGTGCTGAAGAGTCCTGATGACTCCAGCTTGTGCTGCAGAGGCTGGTGGGACTCATACAGTAAATATTGATCTGTAATGTTGGCTTCCTATAAACCTCTACTTGAAGAGTTCTGTCCTCACAAATAACCACTGCACAATCTAAAAAAGCCAGGCGGTTGTCTATGGCATCTTCACGGATGAACTTAAAGTTCTTGTTCACTGTGTTGATGTGTTCTGTGAAGGCCTCTACTTCCTGGTTCTGATTTTGACCCACGTGTCATCAACATATCTGAACCAGTGACTGGGCACTGCACCTGGGAAAGAGACCAGAGCTCTGTTCTTTACTTCCTCAGGTTAGCCACAATCGGGGAGACAGCTGATCCCTTGGCACAGCTGTGTTTTTGTCTGTAAAAGTTACCTCTGAACTGGGAATAAGTAGTGTTTAAACATATCTCCAGTAAACTGCAAATATGGTCCGGGCAGGGCTCCAGACTGCGACCAAATGGTCGCATTTTGCGACCAAAATTTGAGAGTGTGCGACTGAATTTTACATCCAGTCGCACATGTGCTACCAGTTTGCCTTCCCCACCCTCCGTATTTTTTTATACATTAAGCGTGGAAGGGCACGTCAATGATCAATGAAATGAGCAATGAAATAATCAATGAGGCGGCGCACGCACGCAAACACACACACACACTCGCACACATATTAATGAGATGCGAGCACACACTCGCGTTTCATTGAGTGATGCCTGTCTGTGAGGCGGCCAATGCGTGTGAGAAGAATAGGGAATGGCCACTGTAAGTGGCTAAAATGCATGGAGGGGGAGGGGCCTAGAGATAATCGGCGCGTAAACATCTGTGGGCAGGAAACGGAGACAAATATTATCACAACCTGATATGTGCGTGCGTCTGAGCTATGAGCAAGCGAACTATTGATTTGTTCTTCCGACCAGTGTCACCATCGGATGATGATGCAGAGTCAGAGGTTGGTGTGGCGAAAAAAGCCCGCACTCACCATTTTCGAGAAGACTGGCTGAAAGAATTCAGCTGGCTGAGGTATTATAAGCAGTCGAACTGCGAATACTGCAGCAGCTACCCCAGAACTGCGGGGAACACAAAGTTTGCCGATAGTACAGGCACTTCGCAGTTTAAACACAATACACTAATTAAACACAATCTCAGCCTGAAACATCGAGTATGTCGTGACATGTTTATAAATCAGAAAGCAACGCCACTGCCGGTTGCTTTTAAAAAACAAATGACTGTAAATCAGAGCGCAGATGAGGCAGAGGTGATGTTGAAATTTAACACGGCCTACCGTTTGCTAAAGAGAAACTACCCTTCACCAAATACAAATTACAAGGGCTGGCCTTCTGAGGCCTCCTAGTGGAACACAGGAGGATCTGCTCTAAGGGGAGTGAGTAAAGGCTCAAGTTGTTTAGGCCTACATGTTCTAGTGGAATGTTATTGGCCAGTGCCCCTAATGTTTACATACATTTAAGTATTGTTTGTAACTGTGAAATGACCGAAAGGTTACTAAGCACTTTGTTACTAAGCACTTTTTTTTATTCTGAATGTATGGTATTTTGTTTACTATTTGTACTGTCATGACAGCGATGGTGCTGTCAGTTTACCTTGTTGTTGCATCTTCAAAAGTGCAGAATAAAATGTGACACTGAATTTGAAACAGCACATTGTAATTTCTGCATCTATTATTAAAGTATTTATTAGTAATACAGTGGAAATTAGTAGATTTGGTTAGCATGTTGATTTACGGTATGCGCCCCTAAATTTTCTGGTTGTGCCCCTAAAATTTTCAGTTGGGGGCCACTGTGCTCCTAGTGAAAAAAGTTAGTCTGGAGCCCTGGGTCCGGGGTGAGGTTTGTCCTGTCCTGTAAAGATGTGTCCTGTAGTAATCTCTTCCTTACCACCACGAGTGCTTCATTGGTGGGTATACAGGTAAAGAGGGATGTGACATCAAAGGAGACAATAGTCTAATCTGCTTCTAGTAGTAGATTTTGATTTTGTTAGTAAAGTCCTGTGAGTTGATGATATGGTGTTGTAAGTGAACGAAACTTCTTCACCTTGAAAACCGAGTCCAGATGCTTTTACTTCAACCTTTTTTTCAAGATGTCCTGGATGACTGAGAACCTTCACATACATTAATAATTAACAAAAACACAAACAAATTTTGATCTTTCATGTCTTTACTGAACACACTTATTCAACATTCAAAATGGCAGTGGATCCTTGGCAGCAATAACCACAACCAGGCGCTTCTTGTAGCTATGGATCAGACCTGCACATCACTGAGAAAGAATTTTAGCTATATATATATTTTAGTTCCTGGCAGAATTGCTTTAGCTCTGTCATATTCTTTGAACGTCTCATATATATGGTCCTCTTCAAGTCAATCCATAGCATCTCTGTTGGGTCGAGGTCTGGGCTCTGACTTGGCCACTTCAAAAGGCGGATTTTGTTTTTCTGAAGCCATTCTGTTGTGGACTTGTTTTGGGTTGTTGTCTTGTTGCATCACCCACCTTCTACACAGTTTCAGTTGACGTACAAACATCCTCACATTTTCTGAAGAATTGTCTGATATACTTATATAGGGGAATTTATCTTCCCCTCAATGATTCCAAGCTGGCCAGGCCCTGATGCAGCAAAGCAGGCCCAAATCATGATGTTTCCTCCACCATACTTTACAGTTGGGTTGATGTTTTCATAATGATATGCAATGCCCTTTCTACGCCAGATGTAGCGATGTGTGTTTTTTACAAATAGTTCAATCGTAGTTTCACAAGTCCACTAAACATTTTGCCAATACTGCTGTGGAGTGTCAATGTGCTCTTTTGCAAACTTCGGGTGTGCATCAATGTTCTTTTTTAGTAAGCAGTGGCTTCCTTTGTGTTGTCCTGCCGTACATACCCTGCTTGTTCAATGTTTTACTCATGAACAGAGATGTTAGCAAGTTCCAATGATGCCTTCAAATCTTTGGCTGTCATTTGGGATTGTTTCATTGATGAGTCTTTGTTGTGCTCTTGTTGTCATTTTGACTGAAAAGCAAATCTGATCACATGTTAAATGACCTAAGTCCATGGAGGAAGAAGAGCTTACTCTGCCCTTTTTGGTAGATGGCATTAGTGTTGGCAGACCAATCCAGCTTACAGTCCAGGTGTACCCCCAGGTACTTATACGTCTGGAACATTTTCAATATTTGTGCATTTAACGGTGACTGGCTGAGTCTGTACGCCCTATTCAACCGTGAGCGTGAGGCCATGGACGAGTACATAGCCTCCGTCCAAGACCGGTATTATCCGTCTTTCTTCCTCTCCAGCCAGGGCTGGATTCTTCTTCGTGGATAAGAAGGACAAGATGCTTCACCCTTGCATTGACTACCGGGGACTGAATGACATCACAGTCATGAACAGGTTCCCCCTTCCGTTAAGCGCTTCTTGTTTTGAACTTTTACAAAAGGCAAGAGTTTTTACAAAGTTGGACTTGCCTATCACTTGGTAAGAATAAGGGAGGGCGCTGAGTGGAAGACTGCTTTCAACACCCTCCTGTTGAGTTTAGGGTGTGGCTGTCATTGACTCTTCAGTTTGCCCTGAGGTGTCCTATGGATGTACCAAGTTTCATTTTTCTACGTTGGAAAAAAGTTACTTTCACTTTCCATAGGCCCAATGTATTTTGACTTTTCTAGGGGCCGCCACTGAGTAATTTTTTGTATTTTTTTTTCGGGGACTTCAAATACATAAATTTTTCGCAGAGCTTGAAGTCTGGGTCCAATAAAAATGACTTTTCGTGCATGTTCACTGGGTCAAATTTAGGATCATTTTGCAGAAAAAAATTAAAAATATATAAAAAATTAAAGCCGCAAGCGGCGATAAAGGCCCTCGCCTCCCTTGAGACCGCGGGGACACATGCACTCGGAGGATTGGATTTCGTGCTTTAAAGCGTAAACTTCACGGTAATGTCAAATAACCGGGCCTGTGCTACTGCTGGGGCCTGCTACACCACCTTGTAATTTAGAGTTAAAGGTCTCCACAATCCCTGGTTTTCCTGGGAGCTGTCTGAACATTTGAAAATAATATATTATGCTTGGGCTAAGGCGAGAAAAACAAAGTACTGGCTGGAGATTTGAGATGACTCAGGAATCGCTGCACCCCCCCTGTTAAAAAAGGCAAAATGTAAATATAACTTGTCTAAAAGTACAAGGTTAAGAGTTCCAAAGGATTCTGAGGAGTTTTCTAAGACTCTAGCCGTGGTGGCTCTGGAGGGCCTCCTCTAAAGGAAGGATCCTGGCAATTGGGAAATGGCATTTATTTCCCAAAGATTGCCTCTTCACAGACTCATTACGACCACAGCCACAAATGTATCAAAAAACAAATTGATAACTTTTTTTGCACACGTGTCTAGATGATACTCACCAAATTTGGAGCTGTTTAGATGAAAAGCCTTTAGACACAAGGGGTGCCATTTAGGTGGTCACGCATTCCACCCAACATAGTAGATTTCCTGTTGAGTTTACGATATGGCTGTAATAAACTTTTCTGTTTGCCCTGAGGTGTTCTATGGATGTACCAAGTTTCATTTTTCTACGTTGGAAAAAAGTTACTTTCACTTTCCATAGGCCCAATGTATTTTGACTTTTCTAGGGGTCAAACTTTTTTCACTGAGTCATTTTTTGTATTTTTTTTTCGGGGACTTCAAATACATAAATTTTTCGCCGAGCTTGAAGTCTGGGACAAATTAAAATGACTTTTAGTTGCACGTTTACTGGGTCAAATTTAGGATCATTTTGCAGAAAAATTATAATAAAAAAAATATACCAAATTATAATAAAATAAAATATAACTCTAGAAAACGCTTGTCTATTTTACATACATGTGTTTAGCTCATTTTGCCCAAGTTTGGTGTCTGTGGAATGAAGCAGCTATTTTCTGTGTTCTTTTAAAAAAGAGGAGTATTTTAAGTCGGTTCACATTTTCAATTCAAAATGGCCGCCTTACCGTGTGTGATAGGGTGTGGTCCCCATTGGATTTTTTGTTCATAAGCCCATGCTGGATGTGTGTACCAAGTTTCATTTGCCTACAACAAACTAAAATTTTCACTTCCAATTGACTTTTTCCACATTTTTGGGACGTTGCTATGGCAACACATTTATAGATAGGGGGTGGTTGTCATTGGCTTTTATGCTCGTCATGACATAAGAGATGTGTGTACCAAATTTCATGTCTCTATGACAAACTAAATTCTTGGGTCCATTATAAGTTTGTAGGGGGCGCTGGAGAGCCATTTCTAAAGATAACCCTTTTATTTACATATTTTTGTGTTCAGGTCATGAATGTGCACAAACGCCTTTTTGGGTCCAACTCGATCCGAGAAGGTGTTTGAGAGTTAAGAGACGTTTTATTTTCACAAAAATGGCCACCTCGTTACAGGCTTGCTACACCCATACCCGATAAGATATCAAAAACAAAGTCACAACTTTGGTTGGCACACGTGTCTAGATGATACTCACCATTTAGATTAAAACACAATTTGGAGCTTTGCATCTTTAGACACAAGTGCAATTTAGTGGTCGTGCGTTTCCACCCAACATAGTAGATTTTCTGTTGAGTTTAGGGTGTGGCTGTCATAGACTTTTCTGTTTGCCCTGAGGTGTCCTATGGATGTACCAAGTTTCATTTTTCTACGTTGGAAAAAAGTTACTTTCACTTTCCATAGGCCCAATGTATTTTAACTTTTCTAGCGGTCGCCACAGGCCAACTCCGGTCTTTCTGTGAGGAGTCTGCATGTCCTTCACATGTTACCGTGGGTTCTCTCCAGGTACTCCGGCTTCCTCCCACCGTCCAAAGACATGCATGTATAGGTTAATTGACAACTCTAAAGTGTCCCTAGTGAATGAATTGTGAGAGTGAATGGTTGTCTGTCACTGTCTGTCTCTAGATGTTAGCCCTGCGACTAACTGGCCACTGTCCAGGGTGTACCCCGCCTCAGGCCCAAAGCTGCTGGGATAGGCTCCAGTCACCCGCGACCCCTAACGGGACTAAGCGGTAGAAAATGAATGAATGAATAGGGGTTGCCACTGAGTCATTTTTCGTATTTTTTTTTTCGGGGACTTCAAATACATAAATTTTTCGCCGAGCTTGAAGTCTGGGACCAATAAAAATGACTTTTCGTGCATGTTCACTGGGTCAAATTTAGGATCATTTTGCAGAAAAAATAAATAAATAAATAAATAAATAATCCGAGCAAAAACAATTGGCCCTTCCGGCCACCACCGGCTCGGGCCTAATAAATAATAATAATTATTTGTTTTTGCATATTTTTAATCCACTTATGTATAGTAAACTCTTAGTTTACTTTGTTCTAGCATAGTTTTTTTTTCTTCTCTCCACTGAACCCCTGCTGTTGCAAAATGCAATTTCCCCATTGTGGGACTAATAAAGGTTTTCTTATCTTATCTTATCCAAACTCAAATTTAATTGAATTAAATCTACTTAATTTAGCAATTTTATTCTTTTCTTGTCCTTTCAGGTATACATTTTACTTTTCTGGTTTGGGCTTAAGCCGCATCCTTGATTACCTTGATCCTCAAGTGTAATAAATAAATAAATATGACAAACTATGACAAAACCAAATAATTGCTTACTTTTTAATATTATAACTTAATAATCGTATCAATCTAAACCTGATAAAAACAAAAAAGAGAGGAAAAAATTGAAAACCTACAGTACATTGTTCAGTCCATGAGTAACCTCCATTGCAACTGACTTTTTTTCTGCAACACCATCTATAATATTTTCACTCTACACCATCTTTAGTACATCTGACTGAGTAGCCATGAGGATAAAAGCCTCCAGGTGCTGTTGTGAAAAAAAGCAAAAACTCGTATGCAAACCCCTGTATGCATCTGTAAGGAGGGTTGTACTGCCTCAGATTAGGGACATGTTTTTTCACGTTTGAGACACTGATTTATTAAACTGGGGTTGAGAAGCTGAACTAACAGGAGCACAGCATCAGCCCCACTGGTCCCTGTCAGCACTTTATCTCATGTTCATGTGCGTTTCATATAACCCCTTTGCTTGAGTACAGGGGGCTCTCTAAGCTTGTGGGCCCCTTATCATTTGCATGGTTTGCGTAGTGATAAAAACTGCTACTGCAAATAAAGGTTTTCTTATCTTAGACAGTAGCCTATTTATAGCCTGGGCTCAGTCTCAGTACTCTTAGGGGCTGTCCACACGGAGACAAAAATCACTGTATCCATATACATTTTGTATCGTATTGGCCTTTCGTCCACACGGATCCGGTGTTTTGGGAGACTGAATCCGCTATTTTTTGAAACAGGGTTCTAAAGTGGATAAATCTTTCGACAACACCTTTGCGACACCCTTGCGGTGTCGTGTGTACAGCCAATCCGTATATTTTGTGAAAACGATGATGTCATCGCATCACGTGTCGGCCTAGACACACGTAAGAGCAACAACAATAATGGCGGACTACATGATTGAGTTCGTGCTGCAGAAGCTACTAAGCCTACTAGCTTTATTACAGCAAAATCTATTGCTTCTATGCAGTTGTGGTGAGCAACAAGCGATAATGGACAACACCATACGCCACATGCTCTTAGATCCACCGCGAAAGAGAACCAGGAGAGCAACCAGGAGAAAATGAATGGAGAGAGAATTTCCGCATGTCCAAAGCACTCAGAACTCAGTCCGTATATTGAAGAGCAAACAACAAACATGAGGGCACAAATTACTACACTCTAAATATATGACTGCAACAATTTGAGAACTTGTTTTATTAGAAAATAAATATTTAGGTCTTCGTCTTCTTCTGCAGCGCAAGGTTATGCATGCTCAAAGTCTTCTTCTTCGTGTATAGTGTATATCTGTGGCAGAATTACAGCGCCCCATACTGGTCGGGGCATATATACTACATCGTTTTCAGCCGGCCGTGTGTGCGAGATATTTTCTTGAGGCACGCCGTCTCAAGATCGGATAGGGGATGCACTGGCTTCGTGTGGACATAGCCTTAGTTCCCAAATATTAAAACAGCTTATGTGAGTGGGAATCTTTTTTGTAAACGAAATGTCCAGTAGATGTCACAAGCTATTAAATCAATATTAACTTGTAGTTAATATGTAGATGTGTAGAAATGACATGGATTTTATAGGGCTTTTCCACCTCTTAGGCACTCAAAGCGCTTTTCCATCAACCTTCCATCAACCCATTCACACACACATTCATACACCAGTGGCCATGATAAAGTTTTAGCTCCTGTACCAGATTTGCATACTCCTCTTCAGACTCTCTGTTCTTTGAGACTGGGTGCACCTAAAACCTTCTTTTCGGTCTTTTAAAGAAAATGAAAGCACGTCTTCACTGGATGATGAAGTGTTACTGCTGATGTAAATGGTTTTAATGCAAACTATTCTCATGCAAAATATTCACTTTTTGCTTCTTTTTGTTAAGTGTCCAGTGTGAAAGGCCAATAAGGTGTGCAAAAATGGACAAAAATTTGATTGATTGATTGATGATTTGGGATCATGTCTGTCTGTGTGCAGTCCAACAGGAAACAAGCCAGACTCTTCTTCAAAATCCCACCGCATGATGCCGCCTTTTCTCTTTGTGAAGACCGACGACAGCTCCATGAACCGAAGCTCGAGAATAGGTAAGGACACACATCACTGTGCCCTGAGAAAGTCACCACTTTTCTACTCTAATGTGTCTCTACAGATGAGAACAAAGCTCTGTGGGGCATCAATCTCATGAAGAAGACCAAGAAGAGCACCAGTCCCAAGGCTTTTGGAGTGAGACTCGAGGACTGTCAGCCGGCTGTCAACCAGAAAGTGAGCCCTTAGCCTTAATTTAGCCATGGAAATACTTATTTAATAATAAAACTAGTTTCCCATCAGCCATCAAAGCATTTCAAAACAAAAGCTTTAATTCTACATTAAAAAATAGTAATTTCTTGTTAGCTTTAACTTATTGCTTTGAACACATATATACTGTCCAATTACAGGTTGTTCATAGTAACAATGACTACATATCTACACCAGGTGACTACAAATGCATGACCACAAGACATATGAAAACCTATTATAACATTGATAGGCCTCCCAAGTCCATTAAGTCACGTATGGCTATATCTACCATTCCACCTTACTGAATGTAATACATGCTTTAAAGAAAAAGATACATGCTTTGGTAGAAAAATCTGATCTTTTGTAGCAAGCGTGTTTGTGCTGACCACTAAAGAAATTTCTGCGTTGTGTTTTATGTAGATAAATGAACTGAGCCACAGGGGGTTGCCATTCAGGAGGTTCACTGTGTGAAACACAAAAACATCACTTTACAGCCAGTCCAGGTCCCACTTTCCCACACTTGCTAGCCTGTGCTCACATGTTAATACTTGCTTTCTTCCAAGATATAAAACACAATTTTACACTTATTTTACCAACAGAAGCAATGCCAAGGGCCTTATAAAACATGAACAACGTATGTATGCTGTTAATATGAACTTTCTATCAAATATTTAACACCTAAATCCCAAGAGCAAATCCTGCCGCTTCCCATCCCTCTGATTTCCTCATGGCACTGAGGGAAACCCCGCGAAGGCCCAGGAAGTAGTGACACTGCCAAAATAAAAGCTTCTGTCTAAAACAATCCAAAATAAACGTATGCACACACAGATTATTATCTACAAAAAAAAAAAAAAAAAAAGGATTTTGGGGAAATTGACAGACATTAAGACCACATGGGCTACACTTAGTCAAAGCACACATCAAAGAGTCTTTTAAGCCTAGTCATATTGGGCAGGTGCATGTTTTACATTTTACATTTATTCATTTAGCTGACGCTTTTATCCAAAGCGACTTACATTGTTCTAATGTAATTACCAGTGTTACAGTCACTGGAGGCAAGGTGGGTTAAGTGTCTTGCCCAAGGACACAACGACAGTATGAACTGCTGGGAGAGTGGGAATCTAACCGCCTACCTTCCGGTTGAAAGGCGACCACTCTACCCACTGAGCTACTGCCGCCCATGTCCTCAGACAAGACTGGCATCATTAAGAGTCAGATTTAAACAGACTGTGGATGTAACCTGCTCATTTATTGCACGTGGCAGAGTGGTTAGCACCCCTGCCTCACAGCAAGAAGGTTGTGAGTTCAAAATTCGGCCGACTCAAACATCCTCCGGTCTTTCTGTGAGGAGTCTGCGTGTCCTCCATGTGTTACTGTGGGTTCTCCCACCGTCCAAAGACATGCATGTACAGGTTAATGGCAACTCTAAAGTGTCCCTAGTGAATGAATGTGAGAGTGAATGGTTGTCTGTCACTGTCTATGTCTAAATGTCAGCCCTGCGACTAACTGGCCACTGTCCAGGGTGAACCCTGCCTCAGGCCCAAAGCTATAGGGATAGGTTCCAGTTACCTGCGACCCCTAATGGGACTAAGCGGTAGAAAATTAATCAATGTTTGCAACAGAAAAACTAAAATTTGAAACTGACAGTTCACGTTTTAATGTTGAACTTTGAAAAGTACAGAAATGTATTCCAAAAGTTGATATTTGTTTGAAATAAAAGTTGCAGTTTATTATTTTTATGTTCAAAATGATTTATTTCAGTTTCAGATAGTATTTTATGGGTTTTAGATTTTTTTTTCAGTTTCAGATTATCTTTTTTCCGGGTTAAAATTTCTTACTCTGTCCAACAGCCAAGAGGCGTGCCAAAGCATAAGTGACAGCCTGGGAATGAAGGCATAATTCTGCGTCCTTCACGGTGCCTTCAAGTGTTTGGTGGTGAAAACAACCAGGTTCAGACTCACTTTGTCTTGCAATAGCTCTTTAAAGCTTCATTTTGCATAGGATTTAATCTAAAGGTCATAATTTTGTGATTTTCTGAAGTTCAAAAGCCCCACCGTAAAAATGCATTCCCCACCTCCACGTATTGACTTGAAAGCAGGCTTTTCATCTAAACAGCTCCAAATTTGGTGAGTATCATCTAGACACGTGTGCCAAAAAAGTTATCAATTTGTTTTTTGATACATTTGTGGCTGTGGTCGTAATAAGTCTGTGAAGAGGCAGCCATTTCTTTGGGAAATAAATGCCATTTCCCAATTGCCAGGATCCTTCCTTTAGAGGAGGCCCCTCCAGAGCCAAGGCTAGAGTCTTAGAAAACTCCTCAGAATCCTTTGGAACTTGTAAACTTGTACTTTTAGACAAGTAAGATCTCTCAACCTCCCGCACAAGCTCAGGCTCCCTCCCCGTCAGCGAGGTGACATTCCATGTCCCTAGCGCCAGATTCTGTGTCCGGGGATTGGGTCGTCGAGGCCTCCGCCTTCGACTGCCGCCCAATTAACTTCGCCCCTTACGGTTCCTCCTGCAGGTGATGGGCCCACGGGAGGTCGGCCCTACGTTGCTCTTTTGGGCTGAGCCTAGCCGGGTCCCGTGGGGAAAGACCCGGCCACCAGGTGCTCGCATACGAGCCCCAACCCCGAGCCTGGCCCGGTTGCGTCATACTGGGCTGACGTAACAGTCTTTGGTTTTTCCATTTTAATAAAGGGTTCTGAACCGCTCTTTGTCTGGACCGTCACCTAGGACCTGTTTGCTTTGAGAGACCGTACCAGTGGCATATAGCCCCCGACAACATAGCTCCTAGGATCATTCGGGCAATCAAAAGGTGGCGGTTCAAAATTTATTATCACTTATTTCTTTAAGAACTGTCACTTACATCTAGATAAAAAGACTGTAAGTATAGATAGTGTCTTAATCATTCATTTGGCAGAATTAGTTTATATACTTTTTATATATGATAATTTTAATAACCTCATTACATAAGGAAAACTGCACAGGTCTCAGACCTAAGCAGAGCCTTTACAAACCAATTGCACAGTCAGGTGTCAGACCTGTCAGGACTTGGTTCAGGCCCAGAACGCAGAGATCACTCTCAGGATTACCCCCGGCTTCGCCCCCAGTGAGTTTCCTGTGTTCTGCTTCTAATGCCCCACTGTCTCCTGGTGTAAGCTGCCTTTTAAATTTTTCTCTGCCTCAATCATAACATGTATGATTTTTATTTAGCAATGCGCTGTCCTGGCTGTAGCATAATGTTTTTAAACCAATACTTTGTGCTCCTTTAAAGCCAGGGATGGTTGTAAATAACAACCAATGATAATAAATGCTGTGATAATTTTGTAAATAATTTCTCAGGATATAAGCCTAAAACATTTTGAGAAATATTAAAAATATGGGCAATTAAATTTATATTTTTTCTATTCATATACTAGAGCATGTGCACACTATTAATAAAAATGTGCAACAATAATTATACGTTATAATTGAATTTAAAGATAAGGTAGGTTCATTTTCAAATGTGTGTGAGAGATCAGTGGAGCTGACACTGAGTCATAAATGAATTATCTCATTGTAGCCTACACCATTTAGTATTATTTTAATGTCATCTAAAATTCTCAAATATTCTCAAAATACAGGAAAGTACACCTATTTTGTTTAAAACGTTCTCGGGTAGGACCCCAGACTAGACCATTAAGTTGGATGAATCTGTTTTTGCTGCTCGCTTCAGGAGGTGCAGAGCTCTTAAATCTCTAACATAGAGCAAAAACAAAGCAACACAAACATCAGCTAAAAAAAAGAACATTATCCTGATTAAAACTCATCAAATGAACCATAAATATACGTAAATAAAATCTGGAGGGGGGCATCACATAGAAAGTCTGCTTAGGGCACCCAGATGACTAGCACCCTGATAGTATGTGTTGGGTATAGAGTTTTACAGCCAGATGACCTGTTTTCTCAATTATTTTCCTCTCCACAGTTTGTTCCTCTGATTGTGGAGATGTGCTGTGGAGTGGTGGAGGACGTGGGTCTGGAATACACTGGAATCTACAGAGTCCCTGGCAACAACGCCATGGTGTCCAGCCTGCAGGAGCACCTCAACAAGGGCCTGGATATCAACACTGCTGAGGAGGTGGGGCTCAGTTTTAGTTTGCCGCTTTGTGTTGTAGTTATTTTACTAGCTATGTACTAACGTTAAAAGTGAAAACACACGAGCGTGGACATAGCTGCCTTTATGTCTGTCCTTTGATTAATATTGTACACACTCTGTCTCAGCAGAGGTGGCAGGACCTAAATGTAATCAGCAGTTTGCTCAAATCTTTTTTTCGAAAACTCCCGGAGCCACTGTTTACTGATGGTATGAGCAGTCAAAGATCATATTTGTATACCTTAGAATACTAAATAAGGTTTGAATAGACATGTGTTTTATTGGAATTCTCTGTTTGCAGATAAGTACAATGACTTCATTGAGGCCAACCGAATAGAAAACACAGAGGACCGACTAAAGACAATAAAGAAATTGGTCAGTCTGACTGAACCAAACAACCTCTGGTAACATTTGAGAAAAAAAATGTAATGATAACATTTTGAAAAAGAGTTACCTCATGTTATTATCATGTTTTCAGCTAAACTGATGCTGTGTACATACGTCTTTCAGTGCGTGGGAATGAGATTCTGTTTCTTTATTTCTATTTCTGTATTTCTTTTTAAAATATAATATAATAACGGATTTGTGTTTTATTAAGATCAAAAGTGCTGGAAAGTGCTCCGACCAGGGACTCCGTCATTCTTCTAGGGTACTTCAACGCTCACCTAGGTAGCAACAGTGACACCTAAAGGGGCATGATTGGGAGAAACTGATCTGAACCGAACAGTGTTCTGTTATTGGACGTCTGTGCTAGTCACAGTTTGTCCATAACAAACACCATGTTCAAGCATAAGTGGGTGTTCACCAGTGCACGTGGCAACAGGACACCCTAGGCCGGAGAATGATGATCGACTTTGTAGTTTTTTCATCTGACCTCCGGCCATATGTCTTGGACATTCAGGTGAAGAGAGGGGCGGAGCTGTCAACTGATCACCACCTGGTGGTGAGTTGGATCCGATGGCGGGGGAGAAAGCTGGACAGTCTCGGCAGACCCAAATGTACTGTGGGTTGGGTGTGTTGGGAACGTTTGGCCGAATCTCTTGTCAGAAAGATCTTCAACTCCCACCTCTGGCAGAACTTCGACTAGATCCTGAGGAAGGTTGTTGACGTGGCCACTAGGAGCTGTGGTCCAGAGCTAAAGTCTCCGGTGCCGGTTGTGGCGGCAACCCTCGAACTCAGTGGTGGACACCAGAAGTAAGGGATGCCGTCAAACTGAAGAAGGAGACCTATTGAGCCTGGTTGGCTCATGGGACTCTTGAGGCAGCTGATAGGTACATTCAGACCAAGTGGACTGCAGCCCGAGTGGTTGTGGAGGCAAAAACCCGGGTCTAGGAGGAGTTTGGTTAGGTCATGGAGAAGAACGATCAGCCTCAAAGTAATTCTGGCAAAGCGTCCGGCGCCTCAGGAGGGGGAAGAAGTGCCCTGCCAACACTGTTTACAGAGGTGGAGCTGAAGTCACTGAGGTAGTTGGGAAGCTCCTCGATGGCAAGTCACTGGGGGTGGATTAGATACGCCCTGAGATCTTTAAGTCTCCGGATGTTGTGGGGCTATCTTGGCTGACATGCCTCTGCAACATCGCATGGTGATTATGGACAGAACCTCTGCACTGGCAGCCCGGGGTGGTGGTCCCACTTTTCAAGAAGGCGGACTGGAGAGTTTGTTCCAACTAGGGCTGAATGATATATCGTTATCGTATCTATATCTAGATATGAACTTTCAAGATATTACTATCGAAAAAAGCAACAATATAGACGATATAGATTTCCCCTCTCCGCGATCGCCCTGCATACAACTCTGGCAGTCACAATAAACATCAGTTTTACGAGTGCACCTTGAATGCACCGCTAAAGCCAGCGCGCACACATGGTGACGCGTCATTGCTTGTCACGTGACACAGCAACAGCGCTGAATAAATTATGATCTGCTTTTTATGTCATTTTTCCTTTTTTATTCAGAATATTCACAAATGTGTTAGCTATGGCATGAAATATCTGATAGTCCGATTGTCAAATACATGCAAGTGGAAGTATATTGTTGTTTAAACACCTTTATAACGATCGCGTTAGTTGAGCTGTATGTGCGATGGGCGCCGCCGTGTTAGTTTGTGCCGCAGACGCAGTTCAGAGAATCGGATCTGTTGGATTTACAACCTCTATGTTTACAACGCGTGAATTCATCCACTTTTCCCGAAATACTTAAAAGTAAGTGGATGGTGAACTGGGAATAGAATAGAGTAAACATTGAAGTTACTTACACAATGTGATATGAATAAAACGTGTTGAATTATAATTATAAGTGAGGAAAAACAATGGAAGCAATTTTAACAACACAAGGTACAAAAAGCATAAGTGCACAAAAAACTAGTCAGTTAGAACCCAGCACAGTATACAAAGCTAAGGATAAGAGAATTTATTTATTTATTTTATTTTTATTTTTTTTAAAGAAAGAAATCGATAGAAAGGAAGTAGAACTCAGTGTTTGTCAGTCAGGTGTTGACAGAAGAGATGTGTTTTCAGGCGTTTTTTAAAGATGGCTACAGAATCTGCTGATCTTGTAGCAGCAGTAGATCATTCCACCAATTTGGAACAGATCCAGAGAAGGTACGTGAGAGTGATTTTTTTGCCTTTTTGGGACGGTACCACCAGACGTTCATTTGCAGAGCGCTGGGATCTAGTAGGAACGTAGGTCTAGTATTAGTGAGTGAAGATATGGGGGTGCAGAACAAGTGGTGGTCTTGTAGGCCAAGAGCATAGCTTTGAACTTGATGCGGGCGTCAACAGGAGCCAGTGTAACCTAATGAATAGAGGAGTTACGTGCGCTCTCTTCGGTTCATTAAAGACCACTCTTGCCGCTACATTCTGGATCATCTGCAGAGGTTTGGGAGTCCAGCCAGTAGAGCATTGCAATAATCCAGTTTGGACAAGACAAGAGCCTGGACTAGAATTTGCGTAGAGTGCTCTGATAGGAAAGGTCTAATTTTTCTAATGTTGTAGAGGATGAATCTAAAGGACTGGGTGGTGCTGGCGACATGACTTGGGAAGTTTAGCTGATCATCAATTACCACTCCCAGATTTCTGGCAGTGCTGGACGGTGTAATGGTTGATGGGCCTAGTTGAATGGAGAGGTTGTGGTGGGTCTTCGGATTGGCCGGAATCACAAGCAGTGATGGTCCTTCATCCAAAGTGAGATGTCACTCAGACATGCCGAGACGCGAGCAGAGACCGTCGGATCGTCAGGTTGAAATGACAGGTGGAGTTGAGTGTCATCTGCAGCAGTGATAGGAAAAGCCATGCTTCTGGATGGCAGAGCCAAGGGATGTCATGTATATTGAAAAGAGTAGCGGTCCAAGCACTGAGCCCTGTGGCACCCCTGTATTGAGATGTTGGGACTCAGAGACCTCGTTTCTCCAGGATATTCCAGAGACACCCATCGCCCTGAGAGAAGACAGAAGGATGTCATGATTAACAGTGTCAAAAGCAGCAGACAGATCCAGTAAGATGAGTACAGATGACTTGGATGTTGCCTTTGCCAGTCTCAGGGCTTCGATGAGAGCAGTGCAGTTTCGGTGGAATGTCCGCTCTTGAACCCAGACTGGTTCTGGTCCAGGAGGTTGTTCTGTGTGAGAAAGGATGAGAGCTGAGTAAACACAACTCGCTCCAGAGCTTTGGCAGACTGCTGATGGCGGTCGTTTTCTTTATAAAGAAAGACGCAAAATCATCAGCTGTTAAATCCGATGAAGGTGGGGGAGCAGGCGGACAAAGGAGGGCAGAAAAGGTTTTAAAGAGAGTGCGCGAGTCAGGTGAGTTGATTAACCTAGAATGGTAGTAGACAGTTTTTGCAGAGGAGAAAGTAGAGAGGAGAGACTGGTAGATACAGAGGTTAGTAGGTTCTTTTGACTTGCGCCATTTTCTCTCAGCTGACCGGAGGCTGGCGCGGTGCTCGCGTAGAACATCGGATAACCAGGGGCAGACGAGGATGTATGCAGGCTGCTCTAGATGTAAGAGGGCATAAGTTGTCCAAGCAGGATGTGACCACAGAGTGTCGGTGGCGTTGTTTGTGTTTAAAAGAGAGAGCTCCTCAGAAGAGGAGTGCAGAAGAGACAGCAGAGGAAAAACAGGAGGCGTGACCTGAGTGTGCCGAGTGGAGCAGTATCTTGTGTAGATAAGATCTAGTTGGTTACCAGACTTGTGGGTTGCCGATGTGGAAACCCGCTTGAGGTCAAATGATGCAGTTAGGTTAATGAAGTTAGCAGCCTGTGGCTTTTCAAGGTGGATGTTGAAGTCTCCTAATACCAGCAGAGGAGTACCATCCTCAGGGAAGGATAAAAGAAGCGCATCCAACTCCTCCAAGAAATGTCCAAGCGGACCTGGGGCTGATAGATAACTACAAAATTACTTTTAACAGGGTGGGTGATGGTAACAGCATGGAACTCGAAGGAGCTGTTGTCACACAAGGGTGATAGCTGTTTGAACTTCCAGTCGGTAGGAATAAGTAGTCCGGTCCCTCCGCCCCTTCCAGTGAGGCGAGGACTGTGGGAGAAAGTGTGATTATGGGAGAGGGCGGCGGGAGTGGCAGAGTCCTCTGGTTTGATCCATGTTTCTGTAAGTGCTACAACTGAAAGACCAGAATGTTGAACAAAAGCTGTAATAAAATCAGCTTTGTTCACAGCAGACTGGCAGTTCCACAAGCCTATTGGGAAAGTGGAAGGGGCAGTTATTGACAGAGATACAACATGCAGATTATTATGGTTGCGTCGCCTTTTGCGTGAAACAGATGATAATTTCCGTTTGAAATGACAGTAGTAATTTGAAAACCATTTAAGAGCAGAAGAGGAAAATATGCAAGAAGAAATTCAAAATAGTAATAATAAATTATAAGTGCAAACAATTAGTACAAAAAAAAGTGCAATACTCAGGTCCTCTGTCGGTGGAGTCGCGTGCAGGTAGAGTCGATGGTCTTTACTCTCTTCGGTCTTCACGCGATGACGAATGCCGCGACCGCTGCCGCGGTAGGTACTCCCACTTAAATACCCGTCCATTCAAGTAATTGAATTCAGCAGGTCACGCCTCTAGACGGCCACAAACAACTCAAACTAAACCAGCCCGCTGCAGGTGAGAGTAGACGTCGGTGCACCACGTGACATGGTCGTAGTAAAACACTGCGTGGTTTCTAAGCAATAACACGGCACTATAAGCTCAAAGAGACAAGAATTACATACACTCACACAGTTCTGTAGGCTTCTGCTGCTAAGTTGCTTCTCCTACTGACTTCGATTAAACCAGGGGTTATATAGCAGAGCGGAGCTGGCGTTTGGTCACGCCTCTAGATGGCCTCAAACAAAACCAGCCCGCTAGCAGCTGAGAGTAGACGTGACAGGGTCGTAGTAAAGCACTGCGCGGTTTCTCAGCAATAACACGGCACTATAAGCTCAAAGAGACAAGAATTACATATGTTTGAAACCTAAAATTAACAGTATGTGGTTGAAAACACTGAAATGTTGTGATATATGACAGCTCTGAGCACGCCTGTCTCAGTTGATCATGTGATGCACTTGATCGTACGCCCCAGGGACTATGAAATGCTTGGTTTTCACCGAACACGTAGTCATATCGTATTGTATCGATTTCGAGATATCTGGCATGAAAATCGAGATATGAAATTTTGTCCATATCGTTCAGCCCTAGTTCCAACTACAGAGAAATCACACTCCTCAACCTCCCCGGGAAAGTCTATGCCAGGGTACTGGAGAGGAGAATGTGGCCGAACCTTGGATTCAGGAGGAACAATGCGGTTTTCGTCCCGGTCGTGGAACACTGGACCAGCTCTATACCCTCTCTAGGGTGCTGGAGGGTTTATGGGAGTTTGCACAACCAGTCCACATGTGCTTTGTGGATCTGGAGAAGGCATTCGACTGTGTCTCTCGTGGCGCCCTGTGGGGGGTGTTCTGGGAGTATTGGGTCCGGGGCCCTTTGCTAAGGGCTCTCCGGTCCCTGTACGAGACAGGAGCTGCCCTTTGTCACCAGTCCTGTTCATTATCTTTATGGACAGGGTTTCTAGGCGCAGCCAGGGGCCGGATGGAGTCTGGTTTGGGAACCACAGGATCTCGTCTCTGCTTTTTGCAGATGATGTTGTCCTGTTGGCTCCATCAAGCCAGGACCTTCAGTGTGCACTGGGACGGTTTTCAGCCGAGTGTGAAGCGGCTGGAATGAGATTCAGCACCTCCAAATCTGAGACCATTGTTCTCAGTCAGAAAAGGGTGGCTTGTCCCCTTCAGGTTGGTGGAGAGCTCCTGTCTCAAGTGGAGGAGTTCAAGTATCTTGGGGTCTTGTTCACGAGTGAGGGCAAGAATGAGCTTGAGGTTGACATGCGGATCGGTGCAGCTTCTGCAGTGGTCGATGTACCAGTCTGTCGTGGCTTCGCCTGAGCTCCAAGACGAAGCTCTTGATATAGCGGTTTGGGTCATGACCAACAGAACAAGATCCTGGATACAGGCGGCCAAAATGAGCTTTCTCTGCAGGGTGATGAGGCGCTCCCTTAGAGATAGGGTTAGGAGTTCGGTCACTCGGGAGGAGCTCAAAGTAGAGCCTTGAGAGGAGCCAGCTGAGATGGCTCGGGCATCTGTTCCGGATGCCTCCTGGTCGCCTCCCTGGGGAGGAGTTCTGGGCAAGTCCCACTGGGAGAAGACTTCGGGAAGACCTAGGACACGCTGGAGAGACTATGTCTCTCGGCTGGCCTGGGAACACCTCGGTAACACCCCGGAAGATCTAGAGGAAGTGTCTGGGGAAAGGGAAGTCTAGGCATCTCTGCTTAGACCGGCCTCAGATAAGTGGTAGAAGATGAATGGATGGATGAATGGATAAGACCAAAAGTTTGCATCTCAGCCAGGAAACTCTGTTCCATGCTGTACATTGAGGTTTCAAATAAAAAAAAGGGATTTATGTTCTCAAACGTTACTAAAGGTTGCTGCACTAAACACACATTTTATCGACCTCAGTATGTTTGTCAATTCAAAGCAACTGTGGGGTTTCCCAGATCCATGAGCTGCCGGATCACCACTACCACACACTCAAGTTCCTGGTGGATCACCTCAAAAGAGTTGCTGATCACTCTGAGAAGAACAAGGTATGGCTTGAAAATCACTGTCCAAATCACAGAGGAATTGTGCCATTTAGATCATTTTACATATGTTTATCTCAAAGATAAGATAGATGGTAATAAAGATAAGATGGTAACAATGTTTGCAAATAAACCTGTCAAATGAATGCTTTCTTAGATGGAGCCCAGGAACCTAGCTCTGGTGTTTGGACCCACTTTGGTGAGGACCTCAGAGGACAACATGACCGAAATGGTGACGCACATGCCTGACCGCTACAAGATTGTAGAGACTCTTATACTACACGTAAGAAACAACACATTACACTTGTATTAGACAGAATGAGAGCACCTGAATAAAGCAGTGTCACTAATGACTCTCCTGAGCCTTAACGACTCTCACATCAGGAGCCACATCTCTCTTTCACAGCCAACGACTATGAGACCAGAACAGCCTGGACCATCAGGTTTGGTTTTAGGTGAAACTCCGACTTTTCTCCCCCTTCTTCACCCAAAGAGAAGGAGGACTATGCCACTAACTAACTATGCTTATAACAATACTACACTAAGAACTAACTTTTATGCTATTTAATTAACTAGGCTACAAGAAATAATCAAAATATCTATATAAATGGCTATCAGAGTATGTGAGCGGAGCTGAGTGGGAAGAATTTGCGCTCCACGCTCAAAGTATTTCATAATTACTCCGCTCAAGCTCCGCTCTGGGTGTACAATTTTCCGCTCCTCGCTCCCTCCCCCACTCCGTCCTTATACGTCTCGCTCCGTTTTCGCTCCAGGGTATTTTTATTTTTTATTTTTTAATAACACCAGTGTCGGATCAGAAGATGCATGTAGTGTAAAACGAATACGCAGTACTAAGAGTCGTGATTGGTAATTGAGCGATAGTGGAGCGTTTCGGAGCGGGAGAAAATCACAACGCTCCAACATTTAAAAAATCCGCTCCTCGCACCTGGCAAAATCACACATCTCCGCTCCTAGCTCCGCTCCCACTCCGCACCGCTCATATACTCTAATGGCTATGCTAACTAGATACTAATATACGCTATCCTGATCGTTTTCAATGCTTGCAATTCCAACTCCTGACTTGCTACGGGGATTTTGATGGAACAAGATGTTTTTATACCAGGGGCGTGAGACTATGCCAAGGGTGTGGTGGGGTCGTGCCAGGAGCGTGGGTAGTGAGCCGTTAGTCGAGCCCGCTTACGTCACAAAAGGAAACAACTACAAATAGAAAAATTAAACTGCAGTAACCACCATTCAACCTGAAGAGGGCAGCACTTAGACGGTTTTACACCATATATTGTAAAATTAATATACTTTATACTCAAATGTCAAAGCTTTTACTCAAAGCAATGAACAGCACTAATAAGGCCCCATTCTTACAGATCATTAACTAAAAAAAGTTTTTGTAGGGTTTAGTTACTCTTTAAGATGACCTGGTTGACTGAGAACCTTCACAAAAATGGTGTGCCACCAAAACTTGACGTTATTTAGAATTTTACCATGTTCCTGCGAAGTTAGACATGTTTGATCCAGCTTGGCTTCAATTGGAGCAAGAGCTGTCTGAGTTCTGCTCTGAAATCATCAGTTAGCTTTTCTTTTTGCTTCTTAGTTAGACCTGCTGTCCTGTCAGCGTTTAAATTGTTTTGCTGTTCCAATAGGGTCATAATGGCGTAGAGCCCTGTAAGGCATTTTTGCTTAGTAGGGCTCACTAGGGGAAAAACATTATCAATTTTCAAATTAATGTAATTTCATAACTGTTGAAGTAAGAAACAACCCACACTTAAAGACTTTATTAAAAAGCCAGTACAGTCTAGTTTGTAACTCTGTGGTGCTGTTTTGTTACAGCATGGCTGGTTCTTTTCTAAGGGGCAACTGGACAAGGAGGAAAAGGTACATACAACACATTGGTTCTTTAGTCTTTCTTAAGTTTTTAAGTTTTAATTCATTTTGGGGCAACATACTGTTGTTATGTCCTTGGGCAAGACACTTCACTCTCCTTGCCGCCAGTGCCACAGCTCTGGTGTAAGAATGTGTGTGGTTGTAGATGTGAGTTTGGTGGTGATCGGAGAAGGCTGTGAGTGCCATGTGTATGGCAGCCCCCCTCTCTGCCTGTTCCAGGTGTGAATGTGTGTGAATGGGGTGAATGGAAGCATAATGTAAAGCACTTTGGGTGCCTTAGAAGGGTACAAAAAAGTGCTATATAAATGCTCATCATTTACAATTTTTACAGATTTATTTTGCATCTGCTAAGTCTCATTTCTTTCCATTTGGGGTGTGCTTGGTGTAAAGGTCCCACAGGATCTGAGTGACTCACAGCCAGCACCCAACATTAACCATCTTCTGTGCAACATTGGCCGGCCCGGGATGCCTGGGGACGCCTCAGGTGACAGCACACAAACAGCACACTAAGGGTCTGTCACTGTGCAGATCATGTCACATACAGTGCCTTGCGAAAGTATTCGGAACTCTGCAGAACTCCTTGAACTCTGCAACCTTTTGCCACATTTCAGGCTTCAAACATAAAGATACTGTTTTTTTTACTATTTTTTGTGAAGAATCAACAACAAGTGGGACACAATCATAAAGTGGAAGAAAACTTATTGAATATTTCAAACTTTTTTAACAAATAAAAAACTGAAAAATTGGGCATGCAAAATTATTCAGCCCCCTTAACTTAATACTTTGTAGCACCACCTTTTGCTGTGATTACAGCTGTAAGTCGCTTGGGGTATGTCTCTATCAGTTTTGCACATCGAGAGCATTTGTGAACAGCAGTTTTCAGTTCTTTCCACAGATTCTCGATTGGATTCAGGTCTGGACTTTGACTTGGCCATTCTAACACCTGGATATGTTTATTTGTGAACCATTCCATTGTAGATTTTGCTTTATGTTTTGGATCATTGTCTTGTTGGAAGACAAATCTCCGTCCCAGTCTCAGGTCTTTTGCAGACTCCATCAGGTTTTCTTCCAGAATGCTCCTGTATTTGGCTCCATCCATCTTCCCATCAATTTGAACCATCTTCCCTGTCCCTGCTGAAGAAAAGCAGGCCCAAACCATGATGCTGCCAGCACCATGTTTGACAGTGGGGATGGTGTTTATTTTATTATTATTTTTTTAATATAAAAAAATATACATTTTTACATAAATTGAACATTTAAAACAGAACACAACAAACATAAGACACAGCTATTAAATTTGATAAAGTATACAATTTTCACAAGGTAAGCTGATATGAAGTGACATAACCTAAAAAAACTTTTACCTAAAGCTCAAAACTCTCAAAGAAAACCTTAACCTGAAAAAAAAAAAATCAAATGAAATGATGCAATCAAAAAGTTAGTTCTGAAGAGACTTGAACAAATGAAAGGTTGGAAAATCCAAGCCTCTTTACAAAGATTATTATCCACAAAAAAAGACTTTGCACAGATAAGTAAAAAATGTTTTGAATATCACCAATTACCCTTTATACTTATTTCCTCCTGACATAACAGTTTTAAACAATCATTGACATAATTGGAACAGGATCTTGGAAAAAAAACTTCCACATTTTTATGAGTTCAATTTTCAATTTGCATTACAAAACTTGAAGGCTGCTGAAACCAAAAAAAACGGAGGTTGTTATATGTCCATTATAGTGGTTTAAAAAAACCGTAAAAAGTAAAAAAAAAAAAAAAATAATGTCCATGAACAAGTTCTTTGACTTCCTTTAGAGTAAGTCTAAGTGGACTTTTATGAATCTTTTAAAAAAGTTCCATCTTGACACTCTTTTCTGTTCATAGAGCGCAAGGTTTCTGCTGGTCCAGATGACGTGTCTGGCAACTGTCAAGATGTAATTTATGAGAGGCCAGTTGACGGGTGCGCTGACGGTGGCGTCCTGCCTGATGTTTGGTCGGATTCCCAGGATCAGGAGACCCGAGAGCTGATCACTTTTGTTTTTTTCGGCATTCAAAGAGGGAAGCTGCAGGTGACATCTTCGATCCAGCAGGTCTAGGATCTGGGACCAGAAGCGGGAGACAGCACGGCACTCGAGCAGCAGATGGACCAGGCTCTCAGGTGCTTACAGCTGTAATCTCAGCAAAAGGTGGCGCTACAACGTATTAAGTAAAGGGGCTGCATAATTTTGCGCGCCCAATTTTTCAGTTTTTTATTTGTTAAAAAAGTTTGAAATATCCAATAAATGTCGTTCCACTTCATGATTGTGTCCCACTTGTTGTTGATTCTTCACAAAAAAATACAGTTTCATATCTTTATGTTTGAAGCCTGAAATGTGGCAAAATGTTGCAAAGTTCAAGGGGAACGAATACTTTCGCAAGGCACTGTATCAAGCAATTGCCTTGAGATAATTGTGTGAGACAAAATTAAATAGTTTCTCTTCACACATTAAAGAGAGCAGCATGACAACGCGATATGTCAATTATAGCATAAATGTGCTTGTTGCTAAAGCACCAATCTTTATAAGTGTCAACACCACTGTCAACACTCACTGAATTCAACTCTGGGGAGAATAGCTTGTTATTTCACAGTAGAACCAATTTCTCTAAACACAGTGTATCCTCATATTTTTCTGGGTGGGACTCTTTAGGGAAATTTATCAGTGGTTTGTTGACATTATATATCTTATTTATATTGTGAAAAACGTATTATTATACCTGTTGGAATGGCTCAGTCTGGACAGTTTGAGCCCGTCTGTAACCCTCCCTCTTTCTTCTTCTGTGCGCTCTTGTAGCTGACAGTGTGGATCAGCCACTGCGGTAGGACCTGCTTGTGTTTGTGTGGTTTTTAAAATACTGACTATTGTTGCTTTGCTGTGTTGATATCAAAAGTATAATTTTACCATTTCATAAATAACCTAAAACAATGGCCATGGTTCAGTCAATTAATGTTTTATAGAGTCATTGCCCCTACCAATAAGTGAACAAAAACGTCCAGCAGACACATGCAGGAAAAAATAGAAACCAGCTAAAATGACATTTTCACATATGAGCTTTGAGTTTTATGCTCTCAGAGCTTCAATGGTGCAATCCTGCACTGCCTCAATCTTCATTTATCTTTAATAAACGTCCATCTAAAATCCATCTGCCAAACACTTTCACACATGTCAAATTGTTATATATATATATATATATATATATATATATATATATATATATATATATATGCTCTGTGGCATTAATCAAACCACTGCTGTTCTGAATAATGTCAATAATGTCCTGACTAATCCCTGTTGTCCTTGTTCCATTCCCGTAGGTTGCGCCACCA
Organism: Perccottus glenii; assembly: GCA_024416835.2. Classification (NCBI taxonomy): domain Eukaryota; kingdom Metazoa; phylum Chordata; class Actinopteri; order Gobiiformes; family Odontobutidae; genus Perccottus; species Perccottus glenii. The sequence goes on along the minus strand of CM044566.2, from coordinate 160,044 downwards.
GTGATTCAATTGAGTTGAAGGTAATCTAGAAATTAAATTTTTATTTTAATAACTGACTAATATGTGACAGTGCTTGACTTGAAATTATATTTCACAGCTTTCTTTGGGTCCAAAGACAGACTTAATTGCCAAGGAATTCCTGTCCAAGTCTATTGTCTCTGCTGTGACCCGCAAACGTAAGAAATCACCAAATAATCTTCTCCCGGGAAGTAGCTTGGATGAGGACTTGGTGCATGAGCCTGTCAAATCTAGTAACTACAGCAGACATGACATACGAGACAGAGGCACTGGGGGAAAAGAGGGGGAAGTCCAGAAGGATGTATTGATCAAAAAGGTGTTAGAAAGACAGAATGGGGTGAAATCTAGAGAGACCACAAAGAAAAAAACAAGTCGGATGGAAGCATTGGCAGCGCAAAGACACATAGCATACAGAATTGAAGCTGAAACCAAAAGGGAACGAAGGCCTGAAGGTGCAGCTCCAAATGTGGCTGGTCCTGGACTTCGCCGAACTCTAAGTCTGTCCCAAGGACGGCCTGTGGTCCCCCTGTGGATAACCCCCGCACAGATTCCCACCATGCACCACAGCTCAAGTTTCGTCATGATTAAAGCTGTTCCACTCTGCTACAAGAAAACCCACAGTGCCAGAACAAGGGCCCAGTCCATGAACCTGGAGGAGAACAGACATGGTAGAAGTAATACGGGTCAATGAGAGAGGAATTCCTCAGGGATCAACCATAGCTAATATTCTTTAAGCAAATACCTCTAGTCCCTGGTGTGGTCCAAGAGACACTTCCCTTGCCGTTTTCCAGCTGGCTGCATCAGAGCTCCTTGGGGTCTTCAGTAGTCCTGAGAACAACCCTGGACCCAAGAGACAACACTCGAGCCTGTTGCCGGCGCACGGTGGTAGTTTAAGCAAATACCTCTTCTCCATGTTGTCTTTATACTTTACACTCAGCTTTAACTCAAGTCCAACTCAGTGACTCTTGCTGCAGTCACAATGGTATAATACAAAACACAGCCAAGAACCATGAACAAAGTATTTTCTTAATAATCAACTTTCATATATACACTTAAAAATAAATTCAAATTGTTAAAAACCCAGCTTGAAATGAGCAAAAATAAAGCTGTCTCACGTCCTTAAAATGCCTTCTTTGTCAGCCTCCATGTTTGTCGAGAAACAGTCAAATGTACTTGAAATGTACTTCATTGGGGGGAGGAAAAGTCAAAATCAAAGTATCTTATTTGTCCCACAATGAAAAATGTATTTTCCAGCCAAGTCCAAAAGAACAACAAAACAATACAGAGACAACACAAACTTCAAACATCTAACGAAATGAATGTCACAAGAAGCCTAAGATATATATCTAATCAAAAATCAAGACAAGAACCTAATCCAGTGAATAGGCTAACTGTGCAAATAATGCTAATAATAGGAAACCAAATTGTAAAAGATTATTATGACTAAAGGTGATTGAACATAAATGAAAAGAGGTGTGCTGGCACTATAGGTGGCTTTGGAAGTGGTTGGTCCTCTATCAGCATTTCTTCAGTTGCTATCAGCGGTGAAAAATCTAGTTCCTACCAGATTCAGCTTGTTGTGTTTTAGAATTAAACTCTTACCTGTTGAATGAATATATGAGTCTATTTGTTGTAAAGTCCAACCTTCACCAAAAGCTTTTGGAGCTGAAAATTCATAATTTCCATACAATATTTCTATCAAAATCTGATAAAGTGTGTTTTGTAATATTATGAAAAAATGCTTTGGCAAAATATGTACAATAGCTATAGCTATAAAAGGAAAAATCCTTGGTTGTCCCAAACTACAAAAAAGACCCATAGTATACCAAAAGCTTGTAAGGCTGAACAAAAAATGTAGCCCTACAATGTATGTAATAGTAGGAATATGAGATATACAGTCCTGGAAGCTTCCCGCACATTTGACTAAAGTCAGTCCCTCTGAACCAGTTGTGTTCTCTGAACAGACTAAATGAGGCCAGCTCATTTGAAGCCACGATTCAAGGAGTGAGCAACTTAAACTTATGCAAACTCTAAAACCGTACTTTGTCTCATTTGCAAGGCAATAACAAGAAAACAAGGCAGCTATGAGAAGAAATGCCAAACAATGAGTTTCTGTACAATATCTGCCCCTCAGAGTTTGTCCTGAGTGCTTCCTTTAAACTGTTTATGTTTCGTTGCTGTGGACCAAACGTCCATCAGTCTTTGTTTGACTCAGTCGGTCTTGGTTCGTGTTCTGTATGTGAGACTATAAAAAACCTTCTTAAATTAACCCATGCATATATATGTTTGCTTATATAAAGCCACCCTGTATAACGTTTAGCCGCTAGAGGGTGCAGATCCCTCTGTCAACAAATACAAGCCAGAAATGAGCAAATAAAGGTTTTTTTAAAACCTCCACTTTTTCCTCAGATTGACTAAAAGTTGTCCCATGTCCTTCAAAGGCCTTCTTCGTCAGTCTCCATGTTTGTCGGAAAATTTAGTCAAATTAATTAAAATGGACTTTATTGGGAAAAAGGTAAATTTGTCTTGGGTAACTGCTTAACAAACCTAACCTATAAACGGCACAATGAAAAAAGAACAATACATCAAGATTCTCAACTACATCAAGCAGTCTGCAGAAAAAACTTGGCCTTGGGCACCAGTGGACGTTTCAGCACGACAACGACCCAAAACACACAACAAAAGCGAAGAAATAGTTAGCAGACAAAACATCAACCATTTGCAATGGCCCAGCCAGAGTCCTGACCAGGAAGAGCTGGAGGTCATCACTAAAGACAAATGGGAAAAAATTCCAGTGGAGACATGAAAAAAGCTGGTCAGCAATTATAGGAAGCGTTTGATGGCTCTAATAGCCAATAAATGATTTTCTATTGATTATTGAGAAGGATATGAATAATTTTTCACATGCTACAATGTCATTTTCATTTTGTTCAAATGTAAATAAAAGCTGAGAATTATTTTTTTTTCACAACGATGCCTCTTGTACATTGTCTTATTAACTTCTGGAAGACGCCTTTGTCATTTCCAATCAAGAAAAAACTTCTCAAATCAGAGGGGCTCTGTAGGTTCGGTAAGTGATGTGAATGTCCATTTCCAACTCTGCAATTGAATCAGATTTCTTCTAGTGTAAAAGGAAGGGGCACATGTCTGTTGCAGACAGTATGTCTGCATCGGCCAGGCCCCTTTCCAGAACACAATTTACATCAGCAGCACTTTAGGTAGATATGCTTCTTCGTTGAGGGCCTTTTCTGAGCAGGTAGAGCAGACCCTGAGCCACAAATGGCCACAAGAGGAAGAGCAGCAGTGTTGGAGCAGACACACCCAAAGGCCACCACTTCTCCTGACACCAAACAGATCAAATCCTGAGTTAAAGCATGTGCAAACTCACAAACAACTAATAATTCTTACAAACATAATAATTATGTCAAGTAAATATAGTTATGTAGTGTAATACTATATATATATATATATATATATATATATATATATATATATATATATATATATATATATATATATATGCAATAGGGTGATATTAATTTATGTAAATTAATAATTTGTTTATCAAAATTATTGTCTCGTTGAGGGCACCACCCAGAGTTAAAGTTCTGGGAAACTGATTATTTTTAATAAGTCTCAATTAATCTAAAGGAATAGAATTCTATCTGTTTTGAATATGTCTTATATAAACATTAAAACACCAAATCAAAATCTTATCTTACATTTACATTTATTCATTTAGCTGACGCTTTTATCCAAAGCGACTTACATTGTTCTAATGTAATTACCAGTGTTACAGCCACTGGAGGCAAGGTGGGTTTAGTGTCTTGCCCAAGGACACAACGACAGTATAAACTGTGGGAAGAGCGGGAATCGAACCGCCTACCTTCCGGTTGGAAGACGACCACTCTACCCACTGAGCTACTGCCGCCCTGCCGTGGGTTTTAAAGATTACACAAAATTAACAATGGTAGTTAACATGATGGAAACAGAACACAAAGAGAAAAATTATTGATATATAATGAGAATAATTATTAACACAGAACAACAAACAATAACATTTACTGATTAGAACTTTGTGGAGGACAAGGAATGTTTTGACTAATTCAATATGCTGTTTACCTAAGGGACGTTTACGGAATTTTAGAGGGAAGTAGATGAAGGTATAGTGACTTGAGCTTATAAAATACAGTTTAGAACGCCAAAACTCCTGCTGTGTCACGTGCGGCTTACTTGTTTTTCACTGGTACTGTTCCAGTTCGATTTCCGTCAGAGGTCCAAAGTTTTGATTCGGGTCTCTGAAGCGGGCGTCTGGGTTTGGAAGAGACCGCGTTCACAAGATGTCCGTCACGTGACAATGCCGCTGGCTGGTTAGCGATGCGGCTGTTGAAGCGGAGTTGATGGGAGGCGTCACTGTATAAAGCTGTCTCTGCCGTTGGCATTAGGCAGAAACAGATTAGAGTCTTTGAAAACTGTCGCTAGACCACTGAAAAGTTCTCAGGAGTTGTTTTCTTAAATTCCTGGCTTCTGTAATCGCTCGTTAGTTCAAGCAGAGTTCTTAGTTTTCACAAGAACTACAAAAATGTCTTCCGTCTCCTGGAGATGACATCAAAAGAGTGTTTTACAAAAATAATCAATGTGCGTAGGCTTAAAAAGGAAAAATCATGTTTGCACAGAGCGTACTATGTGGCTAGAAACTTGAAAGTTACTAATAGTTACAGAGTAGGACGTCGTATATTGTTCTGCAGACAAAGATCAGGTAGCAGAAGAAAGAAAAGATTGCAAGGGCCGAGAAGCTTTGCGAGCAAGGGACAAAAGAAGAGAGCACAAGGGCTGTTTTATCAACTTTGTTGGGGTGGGGGGGGCGTATCCCCAAAGCGCTCTTTGTCTTAGAACTGGGCTTGGTTTGGGGAAATGTGGTGATTCTAACTAATTTTGATTCAAATGTGTCCACAACTCATAAGCATACAGATACATTGGTACTGCAGATTTATACAGATAAAATGCATATTTACTCATGCTGACACATTCATAACCCAATTTAACGTTTCGATTAAACTGCGAGCTGTAAAATGAAAGAAAACTGTCTTTTAATCCCGGTTAAGGGAGCAACAAACTGAAATGACCTGAACACATTAACACAATGTCCTTTGTAAAACTTTCTTCTTTTCATTAAGTAACCAAAATTCTTTTGATGAAAGACTCAGCGTCGTTCGTCCATACCGTCACTAGATGGCAGTATGTGACCATCACAGAAGTCTCAGGGCTGGGACATAAAAGCATTCCTGTCTTGAGTCTGTGAGTTTTTCAATACACAAACCGTAATTTAAATGGTTACATCTGTCCTTAATGGGAGCCTGAAAGTCTGGTTTGAGGGTTTTGGGGTCTTACTTGCTGCAAGGCAACAAAAGCACGTTGCATATATGCCGCCTTTTCTGAACCCAGAGTCTGTGACAGAAAGTAGGAGTACAAATACTGAAAATCAATGAAGAATTTGAAGCTACATCATTAAGGCTACACAATATTAAAAGTAACCATTTATATAATAATCTACTTTTCATCAATTGTTTAGAAGCATGTAAACTTTGTGTTAAGTCCAAGACTTAAGGTTTTAGCTTTATTTCTAATGCAATATTTTCAAATTTATGCAAACGTGATCAAGATGTTCTGCGAATAGAAAATCTTACATTAAAAATTGTAACACTAATGATACTGTATGTCTGGATTGTGACTGCATTGTTTCAAGATTTAAACAGACTGATTTTTATGATGAGTCATAAAGCTTTCAGAAGGGTCTGTGTGCGTCCCCGGAGGGACCGTTAGGTATATTGATGTCACACAAAAAGAAATACAGAAAAATACAGGGAAATGATCACACACCTTTAGACTCGGCCTAAAGACAAAAAATGTTCCTTTGGTTTGATTCTATGTACAGAAGTATTCATAATTGAAAATGATTATAATAAACACACATTAAATTTAAAGTCATACGTGGAGCCTTGGATCAGAATTGGCATCAACATTGTCATTAGAGACGTGTATCAGAGCTCCTCATGTTCTCTCTGAGCCTCTGCAGGACCAGGATGAGACCTCTCTCTCTGAACTGTCCCCTCGACCGCCACCGTAGCCACCTGGGATCCCGTGCCTGAAGCTGCCCTGAGGAACTCCACCTACAAACACTACTGGGTTACAAACATAAGGCTGATGCTACATTCACAGACAAACAGGACAGAAACACACCAGATACCTTCCTGTTTACTGTCCCGACTCCTGACTGGACCCTTTCCATCGATGGCCCACTCCTCTCCTTGGCCGGCCCCCACTTGTCAGCCATCCACTCGGCCCCCCAGTGGGCACAGATGGCTCTTGTGGAACCTGCAGCAAGAAGCAGGACAGTTCTCAGACTCATTTCATGTCATCCGTGTGTGCATCCAGCGGATATACACAACAGAGATAAGATACGTCAGAAGCACCTTCAGGTGAATCCACACAGTCACAGACATCACTGCTGACCATCACACACCAAATCGATGTTTGAACAAAGAAATAAAAAAAACAACAACAACAGCACTATTATGACAAGAATAATAAATATAATTCATCAAAGGAGAGTCCAGTTCTAAGACATCTTTCCTGCTCCACAGTCAGTGGCCTGCGCTGAGGGTTCAGGTGAAAAAAGGGAAAGGGGTGGGGCTCTGTGTCTGATCAAGAACTGGGCTAATAATGTAGCCTCATGTTACAGTGACATTTTTTCTGTGTCTACAAGCAAACATTTTTTGCGGCCGTGGTAGGCTACATTATAAAAATAGCTCAAGAAATTTTCTGCAAAGCTCTATAATCAGCTAAGTCAGCTTTTATTGTGAAATGGTCTGAACGGAAGTGCGCTGTGCGTAAATCCAATCTCTGACATCAGCAGAGAGGAGGTTTGGCCGGGATAACCCGTGGCACACACGCAGCCGCCGGAACAGACCGGACCAGACCTGAGCCGATCACCGGTCACCTCCAGCTCCGCGGACACTATGCTCGGCAACAAAAAGAAAGCAGCGCCCGCTTTAAAGAATGGAGCCGGGACGTCCCACAAGGCCATCGACCCTCTGCGGAACCTGGGTGAGTGTCTGTGGGTCTGGAGACTGAGCGGTCCCGTTATGTCCCCTGCAGCGGCTCTGATAGATCACGTGATGAAAACCGATCGATATCCTGTGATATTCATGAGCCGTTTATACAAACTGGGAATGCTCTGTTTGTTTTGTCTGTATTCAGGCTCGCGGTTCATCAGTTTCTCACTGAGACTGCAGTTATTAATCCGTTTTGTCCATGCCTTGGAAATCTCACTGTTAGGTTTGCAGACTGCGTTTTGAATACAAAAAAAAAAAGAATAAGAAAAAGTGAAAGTGTGATTTTAATTAAAAAAAAATCTTAAAATTTGCTGATTTCCTAGATTGTGAAAGAATTACTATATAATGTGTTTTCTAAATTAAATGAACAACAACAACCATTCTTTAGGGGTTCGGAGTAACATCCAGAACATCCTGGTCCTTAAGTGGAGGAACATGTGTGTCTTCCTCAATTAGACAGTTTATGAAATGTGTGAAAAGGAAGGAAGAATGAACTCATAATGTATTTGTCTACCTTTAAATAAAAGCCTGAATGATGTGTTTGATTACATTTTGTTACATCAGTACGTTGTTCTTTAGTCTTTTTGTCTTGATTTGACAGGAAACAGGGTTAAATAGAGGGGAATGAGCGGAATAACTAGGCAAATGACTCAAGCAGCAATTAAACTTGGATCACAAACCTATGTGGTATGTGCTCTACCAGATGAGGCACCAAGGGGCAAGATAAGTACAAACCATTAAAGTGCAAACAGAATAAAACTCATTAATGAGGTACAGTTGGTAGCATCATTAATAAACAGGACAAATAAGTTTAAAGACTAATAAAATGGTCTCTCTCACTACATACTGCCCTCCTCACAGAGCCCCACCCGACAGCCCAAGGTTTAGATTAGAGACCTTGTGTTGATCCATATACAGAACCTCTCATTAACCTCAGGCCTGTGTGAGGCCCGAGCTGCGGCAGAGGTCTGAACCCATCTGACTGTGTCATTTATTTACAGGAGTGCAGGACGATGAAGACGTAAAGCTCATGCTGCAGGGCTCCAGTATGGTCAAGGTACTCTCATATTTATTCACAGTTTCAAAATGTTTTTTTACATGTGTCTTAATGTTCAAAAGGTTAAGCAAAGATTCTAAAGCAGCCCACAATTGTTTATTTTTAAGACTTTTTCATGTAGATACCCTACCTTAGTCAGAATTACATTTACTTTATGAATATCAAGAGAGGTTCACATAGGCCATAACAATATTCAAATAAACCTTTAAATAGAATATTATTATCATTTGGTGGCTATTTTGTTAATAGTCCCTAAAATGTCTGTGAAGGTCATCTTGAGTCATCCAGTTTATTTTCATCCAGTTGCCCTTTCACGATTATAAGCCCAGAACAGCCTGGTCCAATCAGAGTTAGTTTTAGGTCAAACCTCTCCCTCTAAAGATATAAGCCCAGCTCTTGTGTCAGTTGACCACAGAATTGAAAATGTCTCTTGGAATTAAGAAATAAAAAGTCTTCACCTTGAAAACTAAGTTCAGATGCCTTTCAGACAACCCCACTGTAACAATAGAGCATCAGTCTTTCTGTTCATTTATATAAGGAACACCAACTGACACACTTCCCAGTGTCAAAATTGTCTGTTAAAGTGTTAAAGTCCACACCAGCCTCGTTTTCACTGGTGGTCGGGTCAGTACAGGACATGTTGAGAGGCTGTTGAGAATACATTTACATTTATTCATTTATCTGACGCTTTTATCCAAAGCGACTTACATTGTTCTAATGTAATTACCAGTGTTACAGTCACTGGAGGCAAGGTGGGTTAAGTGTCTTGCCCAAGGACACAACGACAGTATGAACTGTGGGGAGAGCGGGAATCGAACCGCCTACCTTCCGGTTGAAAGACGACCACTCTACCCACTGAGCTACTGCCGCCCCCATAAAATAATATACAATAAACACTAGCTTTGTCATTGGGAAAAAGTACAACATTTAGCACATTTATTGTTTGATTATGATGTTTTTCACAAAACAAGGAAAAATTTATTTGAAAAACATTTTTGTTTAATGTTTTTATGTATTGGCCTTTTTTCCATTGAAAATCTATCACAGTTGACTTAACTTTTGTCGTCAAAAAGCAAACCCTGTTTCCCCCAAAAGGGTGCAATCCCTGAAAATAGACATCAAATAATTAAAAAGTACATGTTTTCTTTAGAAATGTTTAAAAATGTTTTTTCACTCTCCCTAAAATTTAGCCAGCAGCAACAACATTTTGTTTGAAAGTAGAAAAAACAAGTTTTAGTGTAATTTGTACAAATAAAACTCCTCTAGGGTCTAGTGTATTGGCTTAATTTCTTTATTATATGCGTTGTGGGCACCATATGCCATCGTCCTGGTAGCAGGAAAGTTTCAATGGAGGTTTTTGTCCAGCTGAGGGTACTGTGTCAGTAAGATAGATAGGCATGCTAAAAGTTACACAACCCCTTCACTTATCAAACGGATTTTTTGAACAAACTCAGAAAACATTTCCTGCATGATTATAACCTTTGTCTAAAAGATGAAATGTAATTTTGTCAGGTGCGGTCCACTCGCTGGCAGAAACAGAGGACCCTCAAACTGCTGGAGGACGGCGTCACTGTCTGGTGTCAGTCCCATAAAACGTCCAGCAGAGCCAAAGAGCAGCAGTCTTGTGAGTAACAGTGGTGCCAGCTACATCTGTTCCATTTTCAAAAGACTATGCGTATCTGATGTCTAACTCAATAAAAATAAAGTAAAACTGTTATGAGTGTGACTAGTGTGTGAAACATCTTGGGAGCTGACTTTTGGAGCCATATCTTTTCAGGTCTCAGCAGCAAAACCTCCTCTGAAAATGAGAAAGGCTTTCAACAGTAGTGTATTATTTGCCTAGATAATTCAGACAGTCTATTGTTGAGACATCTGTAGGAGTTTTACAATTTAGTTGACTTTCAATGGTCAGAGAAGTGTTGAAAATAAACATCTAGAGATCACTGTTATGCTTTTAACAGCCATTGTAAAAAAGTTATTGGATTAGACTTATACTTGAAGGGTAATAGCTATCGAAAATAATTAGTGCAAATTGTTACCAAATTTTTGGAGGGTATATTCTATTTAATTTTTTATTTTTTTTACAGTGCAAGGAACTGCAATATAAGCTGTTGGACTGGGTGTGTAAAGAGAAACATAAAAAACATATCAGCTGTACCTGCTACTTAGAAACAGGGTGTATTCAGCCAGAGGCTAAAAACCACACTTTGGCCCCTGATTACAGAGCCAGTCTATTTTGAGCCCGCGGTGTTCTGAGTAGCCAGATTATAGGAGATGATTTGGTAGGAGTGGGTCCTGGAGCCTGTGGTTCTCTCTGTAATAGCTCCCATGGTTTTTTTAGACGTGTGGATATGTTCCTGTGATGTGGCCGGCTAGAGCGGCCGTCTGTGCGGCTCTGCCCTGGTCTCTTCACATACTGCAGCATTACAGGCTTCAATCATGGTAGACAGCGCATAATTACGATGCAATGAAGAATATCTAATTGCTAGAGTTGATATCTGTGCTTTTCCCTTTCAGCTCAGCTTCTTCATAAAAACAGACTGGTACATCAAAGTTTTATTTTTTGGTCACAAACATAGATTTTAAAAAAATGGATGTTATCCGCCCATTGGTCCCCTATTCACCGATATTGTCGTTATGAAAGGGCAAAACAATGGCAGTTACATCCGGGCTTTTCAACAATAGTTTTCAGTAGCATAAACGGACATATTAATCAAAAACATGAGTTTTACACCTGTAAAGTCGCCATTGGGTTTCTCCTTATATTTCCGCTTTTGGAGCCTGCCCTCTGGTGGACGGAGGTAGATGGAAAAATCTCCAAAAGATTAGACATCCTTATAATAAGTAAAAAAAAGTTAGATTTTATTTCCATCATTTACATTTTCAAAATAACAGAAATGGACAGTTTGTCCATAACAAACATATATATATATAAAAAAACTTTGTCCTTCACCCTCCGCGGGTGGTCTCATCCTTCGAGCTCGGGTCCTCTACCAGAGGCCTGGGAGCTTGAGGGTTCTGCGCAGTATCTTTGCTGTTCCTAGTACTGCACTTTTCTGGACCGAGATGTCTGGTGTTCTTCCAGGGATCTGCTGTAGCCACTCTTCCAGTTTGGGGGTTACTGCCCTGAGTGCTCCGATGACCACAGGCATCACTGTCGCCTTCACCTTCCAAGCCTTTTCCAGCACTTCTCTGAGCCCTTGGTATTTCTCTAGTTTCTCATGTTCCTTTTTCCTGATGTTGCAATCACTTGGTATTGCAACGTCAACCTACAACCTTCCTCTGCTGTTTGTCCACCACCACAATGTCTGGTTGGTTTGCCATTACCATTCTGTCAGTCTGAATCTGGAAGTCCCACAGGATCTTGGCTCGGATATTCTCTACCACCTTTGGAGGTGTTTCCCACTTTGACCTTGCGGTTTCCAGTCCATACTCCATACAGATGTTCCGGTACACTATGCCAGCCACTTGGTTATGACGCTCCATGTATGCTTTCCCTGCCAACATCTTATACCCTGCGGTTAAGTGTTTGATTGTCTCAGGGGCCTGTTTGCACAGCCTACACCTTGGGTCTGGTGTGGTAGATTTGGACCTCTATTGCTCTGGTATTCAGGGCCTGCTCCTGTACATGATGAGTGCCTCTGTGCTGTCCTTCAGTGCGGCCTAGGTTCTAGCCATTGGTAGGATTTCTTAATATCAGCCACTTCAGTTATGTTCCGGTGGTACATCCCATGTAGGGGTTTGTCCTCCCATGATGGTCCCTCCTCCAGCTCCTCTTCCTTAAAGCTCCATTGCCTGAGACATTCACTGAGCACGTCATCTGTTGGGGCCTTATCTTTGATGTACTTGTGGATCTTGGATGTTTCATCCTGGATAGTGGCTCTCACACTCACTAGTCCACGGCCACCTTCTTTACGGCTAGCGTACAGTCTCAGGGTGCTGGATTTGGGGTGGAACCCTCCATGCATGGTGAGGAGCTTTCGCTTCTTAACGTCTGTGATCTGTATCTCTTCCTTTGGCCACCTTATTATTCCCGCAGGGTATCTGATCACTGGCAGGGCGTAGCTGTTTATTGCCCGTGCCTTGTTCTTGCCATTGAGCTGACTTCTTAGGACTTGCCTTACTCGTTGGAGGTATTTGGCAGTTGCTGTTTTCCTTGTTACCTCTTCGAGGTTGCCATTTGCCTGTGGTATTTCAAGGTACTTGTAACCATCCTCAATGTCTGCTATTGTTCCTTCTGGGAGTGAGACCCCTTCTGTGTGGACTACCTTCCCTCTCTTCGTCACCATTCGACTACACTTCTCAAGCCCGAATGACATCCCAATGTCAGAGCTGTAGATCCTGGTGGTGTGGATCAGTGCTTGTGTGATGCCTCCCTCTCCCATATACTTTTCCAGTATTGTTCAGTTTCCAGCCTTGGAGGGTCTGCTCTGCTGTTATTACCCTGCCATTGAGCGTACTTTTTCAGGTTGAGTTGCGAACAGCCGGTTTATTCTTCTGGCTTCGTTCTCTCTCGTGTACCTCGTTAGGCGGCTGGCCAAGGCTTTGTTTGGTAGTTTCAAGTGCTTCAGGTATGGGCATCTGGTTGTACCTCTTGGGTACCTGTTTTCTCATTGCACCTTTCTTGGCCTCTGTCAGTTGGCTTACTTCTCTACGTGTCTGCTTGATCTTAGCCTCCAGCCTTTGTTTCCATGGTGGGTACTGTTTCTCATGGCTCCCATGGTTGCTCTTATAGCCAAGCATCTTGAGGATCACTGCTGCGGAGGTGTATAGCAGCTCATTGGTTTCAGTGATGGATGTGGTAGGTATCGCACTCAATGCTGCATTCACATCTTCTAGGAGACTTTCTGATGGTACTTCACTTAGCCGTTGTAATTGGCGTCGGGGTTGCCTTCCATTCATTCTCGCCATGATCTTGTCTTTCAGGTCAGTCGCTGCCTCGTTCAGCGTTATTTCACTTGTTGGGGCTTCATACCCAATCCCCGGTTGGGTAGCCCCCATTGGCTCCCCTCTGACCTCTCGTCCTGGCTCCCCCTTGCCGTAGCATTTTTTGTGTTGTATCCCGTCAATCTCAAGTTGTGATAGCAGCTGCCGCTTGTGGATGTTGGAACACTGAGCTACTAGTTGCTTCGATGTAAGGCAGTAGCGCGAAGGGTCTTGCCTAAGGACCCACACTGGATAGCGCCCCGAGGGGGATTTGAACCTGGGTCCCCCGTGTGAAGAAAGGTCTTGTCCTTACCAGCTATATATATATATATATGAGCCTGAACTTGTGTGGGAGGTTGAGAGATACTGACTAGAGATAGTCGGGCTCACCTCCACGCACAGCTTAGGGTCTGGCCTACTCTGGAGTTGCCTGCGGTGAGAGGCGGCGGGTTGGTGTGGTCTTGCTCATAGCCCCCCAGCTCAGCCGTCATGTGTTGGAGTTCACCCTGGTGAACGATAGGGTGGCTTCCCTGTGCCTACGGGTCGGGAATAGGTCTCTTACTGTTGTTTGTGCTTACGAACCAAATGGCAGTGCAGAGTGCCTTCTTGGAGTCTCTGGGAGGGGTGCTGGAAAGTACTCCGACCGGGGACACCGTCATTCTACTGTGGGACTTTAACGCTTTAAGTAAGTAAGTAAGTATTATTTATATAGCACCTTTCACAGATATAGATCACAAAGTGCTTTACAACGTGCTTACCACTCACCCCATTCACACACATTCACACCAGGGGCAGACAGAGATGGCGGCTGCCACACAAACGGCGCTCAACCTCCTCCGACCACCACCAAACACACCTCTACAGTCACACACATTCATACACCAGTGCTACAGACACTGGAGGCAAGGTGGGTTAAGTGTCTTGCCCAAGGACACAACGACAGTATGAACTGTGGGGCGAGCGGGAATCGAACCTACTACCTTCCGGTTGAAGGACGGCCGCTCTACCACTAGGCTACTGCCGCCACGTCGACGCCACGCCGCTTTAAGTTTAATGTGGGAAAAAGTGACACCTGGAAGGGTGTGATTGGAAGGAACGGCCCCCCTGAACTTGAGTAGTGTTCTGTCATTGGACTTCAGTATTAGTCACAGTTTGTCCATAACAAACACCATATTCAAGCATAGGGTGTCCATGAGTACACGTGGCACCAGGACACCCTAGGCCAGATGTCAGATACCCCCGAACTTGGTGGTAGACACCGGAAGTAAGGGATGCCGTCAAGCTAAAGAAGGAGACCAATAGAGCTGGTTTGACTCATGGGACTCCTGAGGCAGCTGATAGGTACCAGCAGGCCAAGCGGACTGTTGTTGAGGCAAAAATTGGATCTGAGAGGAGTTTGGCGAGCCCATGGAGAAGGACTTTCGGTCGGCCTCGAAGAAATTCTGGCAAACAGTCCGGATTCTCAGGAGGGGGAAGCAGTGCCCTGCCAACAATGTTTACAGTGGAAGTGGAAATCTGCTGACTTCAACTGGGGACATTGACCCTGACAGAAATCGTAATTGTTTTTGGCCATTTTCAAATATAAATGACAACACAAAAACTTAGTTAGTGGTTGGATAAAGCCATTTATTGTGTTGAATCTTTTTTAATTATAATGATAACAAAAACTACCCAAATGACCCTGAAAAGTTTACATATCCTGGAGATTTTGACCTGATAACATGCACACAAATTGGCACAAACAGGTTTGAATGGCTACTAAAGGAAACCATCCTCACTTGTGATCTGTTTGCTTGTAATCAGTGTGTGGCAGACAGACCCTTGCATTTCTCATCCAGTGCTGCACTGACGTTTCGGTAATCTGAGTCATGGGGAAAGCAAAATAATTGTCAAAGGATCTGCGGAAAAAAGTAATTAAACTGTATAAAAGGTTTCACAGGTAGGTGCATTACCTGGGATAGTAGAAGCCCTTCATCACCTCCATTCTCTGTTCCAGCCACTTGTATTCTATTATCAGGACCTTCAGGACCCAGGGATTGACTGAGAGAGTGCTGTGCTTCAAAAGGAAACCAACAGACCAGTAGTAGTTCCTGAGTTTCAGTGCCCTTTGAATGAAATCTTACAAGAACTTCCGAGGACCATCAATTCCTATGAACAGTCAATCTGGAGTTGCAGTGCTAAACTTCTACTAGTATTGGTATTGACTGTTTGGTTGTCAATACAAATAAAGCAAAATTTACACAACACGTTTTTTGTATAAATGAAAGACGTGGGTAGAATGATTAAGTTAGAACTGCCAGGTAGGAAGCAGGTTTGCAGATGGAGAAGATTGGGCAAGACACTTAACCCATCTTGACCCCAGTGGTGTTCCAGCTGTAACAGTGGTAAATTGAACCTTAATGTAAGTCACTCTGGATAAAAGCGCCAGCTAAATAAATAAATGTAAATAAATAATCATTAGACCCCCTTACTGCAGAAGATATTGTTAGTGCAACCCACTCTCACCTTGATGCAGATAATGTTGATAATCTTATGTTTTCACAGAACATCAATACACAGGAACATTTGAATATTATATCTACTTTAAAGTACTTCTGTACACGGCATTCAATTAATGTTTACTGACATCAATTCACTTCAAATGTTAAATGCACATTTCTCAAAGTTTTTTTTGTGCACATTAATGTTATATAATTTATTAGTAAAATAAAGACAGTTTTGAAAATACAACAGCCTTTGTTTCTTTAAAATCCACCCACAATAATAGCACCCTAAATTCTACCGGAAACCGTGAAGTTAAAAAACGAGGTACGTATTGAACCTTGGACTGGCTTTATTGTTGCATCTCTAGTGTTCAGTGTTTGTATGTCCCTTAAAGTGCAGAGTTCAACAGTTTGATGGAGACAGGCAGGAATAATTCCCTGTGTCTCTCTGTGGTGCAGCATGGGAGTAGGTGTCTGTTACTGAACGAGCTTCTGTAGCTAGTCAGCACATTGCCCCAGTAGCCCCAGCAGCAGGCCCAGCAGTAGGATAACTAGGATACATTTTAATTTAGTTGATACATTACATAAATAATGCAAATAAATCAGAAATAGTTTAGGCCCCAGTACAGATTCCTGGGGAATCACACATACTCATAATACTCCTCCATCTTGATATATGTTCACCCACCTGTACTGCTGTCTTTCAGTTAAATATGATTGTAGCCAATTATGTGTGATTCCTCTTATCCAAATTTTTTTCTAATATCTTAAGAAATATTGCTGTTGTTGTATCTGTTGTATCAAAAGCTTTATATTTTCTGATAATTTTTGATCATTTGTTTTCATAACTTATAATTTCATAATTTATACATAATTTCATACTCTATAGTTTTTTTCCCCCTTCATAAATATATTCTATATAATGTATTTTTATTTGAACACGCTTTAAGTAATCCTTCTGTCATCCAGGGCCATTTTGACAGGATCTATATTATTATTATTATTATTATTATGCCTGGGGATAGCCGAGAGGAAATGTTGTATTTTGACGGTATTATTATTAGGCTCGAGCCGGTGATGACCGGGGGGGCCTATTGTTTTTGCTCAAGTTATTTTTTATTTATTTATTTTTTTTCAGCAAAATGATCCTCTATTTGACCCAGTGAACATGCACGAAAAGTCATTTTTATTGGTCCCAGACTTTAAGCCCGGCTAAAAATGTATGTATTTGAAATCCCCGAAAGAAAAATACAAAAAATGACTCAGTAGCGACCCCTCGAAAAGTCAAAATACATTGGGCCAATGGAAAATGAAAGTAAATTTTTCCAATGTAGAAATACAAAACTTGGTACATCCATAGGACACCTCAGGGCAAACAGAAAAGTTTATTACAGCCATACCGTAAACTCAACAGACACCAAACTTAGGCAAAATGAGCTAAACACATGTGTGTTCAATAGACAGCGCTTTTTCTTGTCATTTTTGCTCAAGTTATATTTTTAGGCCCGAGCCGGTGATGACTGGGAGGGCCTATTGTTTTTGCTCGGATTTTATTTTATTTTTTTTTTCTTCCGACCCAATGATCCTAAATTTGACCCAGTGAACATGCACGAAAAGTCATTTTTATTGGTCCCAGACTTCAAGCTCGGCGAAAAATTTATGTATTTGAAGTCGCGAAAAAAATACAAAAATGACTCAGTGGCGACCCCTACAAAATCAAAATACATTGGGCCTATGGAAAGTGAAAGTAACTTTTTTCCAATGTAGAAAAATGAAACTTGGTATATCCATAGGACATATCACGGCAAACAGAAAAGTCAATGACAGCCACACCCTAAACTCAACAGGAAGTCCGCCATGTGGGGTGAAACGCATGGCCACTAAAATCGCACCCATTGCGCAAAAAGATGCAAATCATTGTGTTTTAATCTAAATGGTCCCAAATTTGGTGAGTATCATCTAGACACGTGTGCCAACCAAAGTTGTGACTTTGTTTATGATATCTTATCGGGTATGGGTGTGGCAAGCCTGTAACGAGGTGGCCATTTTTATGAAAATAAAACGTCTCTTAACTCTCAAACGCCTTCTCGGATCGAGTTGGACCCAAAAAGACGTTTGTGCACATTCATGACCTGAACACAAAGATATGTAAATAAAAGGGTTATCTTTAGAAATGGCTCTCCAGCGCCCCCTACAAACTTATAATGGGACCCAAGAATTTAGTTTGTCATAGAGACATAAAATTTGGTACACACATCTCTTATGTCATGACGAGCATAAAAGCCAATGACAACCACCCCCTATCTATAAATGTGTTGCCATAGCAACGTCCCAAATATGTGGAAAAAGTCAATGGGAAGTGAAATTTTTAGTTTGTTGTAGGCAAATGAAACTTGGTACACACATCCAGCATGGGCTTATGAACAAAAAAGCCAATGGGGACCACACCCTATCACACACGGGAAGGCGGCCATTTTGAATTGAAAATGTGAACCGACTTAAAATACACCTCTTTTTTAAAAGAACACAGACAATAGCTGCTTCATTCCACAGACACCAAACTTGGGCAAAATGAGCTAAACACATGTATGTAAAATAGACAAGCGTTTTTCTAGACTTTTTGCTCGAGTTATATTTTTTTATTATAATTCGCATATTTTTTTATCATATTTTTCTGCAAAATGATCCTCAATTTGACCCAGTAAACGTACAACTAAAAGTCATTTTTATTGGTCCCAGACTTCAAGCCCAGCGAAAAATTTATGTATTTGAAGTCCCCGAAAAAAAATACGAAAAATGACTCAGTGGCGACCCCTACAAAATCAAAATACATTGGGCCTATGGAAAATGAAAGTAACTTTTTCCAAATGTAGAAAAATGAAACTTGGTACATCCATAGGACATATCAGGGCAAACAGAAAAGTCAATGACAGCCACACCCTAAACTCAACAGAAAATCTACTATGTTGGGTGGAATGCGCGACCACCTAAATCGCACCCCTTGTGTCTAAAGGCTTTTCATCTAAACAGCTCCAAATGTGGTGAGTATCATCTAGACACGTGTGCAAAAAAAAGTTATCAATTTGTTTTTTGATACATGTTACGTGTTGATACGTGTTTTGATACATTTGTGGCTGTGGTCGTAATGAGTCTGTGAAGAGGCAACCTTTGGGAAATAAATGCCATTTCCCAATTGCCAGGATCCTTCCTTTAGAGGAGGCCCCTCCAGAGCCACGGCTAGAGTCTTAGAAAACTCCTCAGAATCCTTTGGAACTTATCCTCCGAGTGCATGTGTCCCCGCGGTCTCAAGGGAGGCGAGGGCCTTTATCGCCGCTTGCGGCTTTAATTATTATTAGGCCCGAGCCGGTGATGGCCGGGAGGGCCTATTGTTTTTGCTCGGATTTTTTTTTTTTTTTTTATCTTTCTTGTCGACCTATGATCCTAAATTTGACCCAGTGAACATGCACGAAAAGTCATTTTATTGGTCCCAGACTTCAAGCTCAGCGAAAAATTTATGTATTTGAAGTCGCAGAAAAAAATTGGAAAAATGACTCAGTGGCGACCCCTAAAAATCAAAATACATTGGGCCTATGGAAAGTGAAAGTAACTTTTTCCAACGTAGAAAAATGAAACTTGGTATATCCATAGGACACCTCTGGGCAAACAGAAAAGTCAATGACAGTCACACCCTAAACTTAACAGGAAGTCCGCCATGTGGGGTGAAACGGCCACTAAAATCGCAAATCATTGTGTTTTAATCTAAATGGCCCCAAATTTGGTGAGTATCATCTAGACATGTGCCAACCAAAGTTGTGACTTTGTTGTTGATATCTTATCGGGTATGGGTGTGGCAAGCCTGTAACGAGGTGGCCATTTTTGTGAAAATAAAACGTCTCTTAACTCTCAAACGCCTTCTCGGATCGAGTTGGACCCAAAAAGCCGTTTGTGCACATTCATGACCTGAACACAAAAATATGTAAATAAAGGGTTATCTTTAGAAATGGCTCTCCAGCGCCCCCTACAAACTTATAATGGACCCAAGAATTTAGTTTGTCATAGAGACATAAAATTTTGTACACACATCTCTTATGTCATGACGAGCATAAAAGCCAATGACAACCACCCCTATCTATAAATGTGTTGCCATAGCAACGTCCCAAAAAATGTGAAAAAAGTCAATGGGAAGTGAAATTTTTAGTTTGTTGTAGGCAAATAAAACTTGGTACACACATCCACCATGGGCTTATGAACAAAAAAGCCAATGGGGACCACACCCTATCACACACAGGAAGGCGGCCATTTTGAATTGAAAATGTGAACCGACTTAAAATACACCTCTTTTTTAAAAGAACACAGAAAATAGCTGCTTCATTCCACAGACACCAAACTTGGGCAAAATGAGCTAAACACATGTATGTAAATGAGACAAGTGTTTTTCTAGACTTTTTTGCTCGAGTTATATTTTTTTTTATTATAATTCGGTATATATTTTTTTATCATATTTTTTCTGCAAAATGATCCTCAATTTGACCCAGTAAACGAACAACTAAAAGTCATTTTTATTGGTCCCAGATTTCAAGCCCAGCGAAAAATGTATGTATTTGAAGTCCCCGAAAAAAAAATACGAAAAATGACTCAGTGGCGACCCCTAGAAAAGTAAAAATACATCGGGCCTATGGAAAGTGAAAGTAACTTTTTTCCAACGTAGAAAAATGAAACTTGGTACATCCATAGGACACCTCAGGGCAAACTGAAAAGTTTATTACAGCCATATCGTAAACTCAACAGAAAATCTACTATGTTGGGTGTAATGCGTGACCACCTAAATCGCACCCCTTGTGTCTAAAGGCTTTTCATCTAAACAGCTCCAAATTTGGTGAGTATCATCTAGACACGTGTGCCAAAAAAGTTATCAATTTGTTTTTTGATACATTTGTGGCTGTGGTCGTAATGGGTCTGTGAAGAGGCAACCTTTGGGAAATAAATGCCATTTCCCAATTGCCAGGATCCTTCCTTTAGAGGAGGCCCCTCCAGAGCCACGGCTAGAGTCTTAGAAAACTCCTCAGAATCCTTTTACCGTGAAGTTTACGCTTTAAAGCACGAGTGCATGTGTCCCATGGTCTCAAGGAGGCGAGGGCTTTATCGCCGCTTGCGGCTTTAATTATTATTATTATTATTATTATTATTATTATTATTATTATTATTATTATTATTATTAGGCCCTACTCGGCGATAGCCGAGAGGGACTGTTGTATTCCGACGGGATCTATATTATTATAATTATTATAATAATAATAAATTTATTTATTTTCATTCTTATGCTTTTTGATTGCAAATTTGAATCTGAACATCTGCGTCTGCATCTTGCATCTGAATGTGCGCAACAAGTCAATTTTATTGGCATAAAATTCTAGCCCGGCAAAAAAAATTTTTTTTTAAAGACCCCAAAAAATTTGGATAAATGACTCAGTGGCAACCCCTGGAAAAGCCAAAATACATTATGCCTATGGAAAGCAAAAAGTTTTTTAATCATATAAAAATTTTACATTGTCTGTGAAGGTTCTCAGTCATCCAGGTCAACTTGAAAAAAAGGTTAAAGTAAAATCAACTGGACTCAGTTTTCAAGGTGAAGACGTTTTGTCTCTAATTCCAAGAGACTTCAATCAATTCTGAGTTCCTGAAACCAAACCTGATAGACTAGGCTCACTAACGACTCTCCTGAGCCTTAACGACTCTCACATCAGGAGTCACACTTCCCTTTCATGTCCAACGACCATGAGACCAGAACAGCCTGTTCCATCAACTTTGGTTTCAGGGGAAACACCTCCCTCTAGAGATATAAGCTCAGAATTGATGAAGTCTCTTGGAATTAGAGACAAAACGTCTTTACCTTGAAAACTGAGTCCAGCTGATTTTACTTTTTTCATTAAAATTTAACTTGGCACCTCCAGCACCACCTACAACTAAATAGAAACTAAATATTTAGTTTGCCATAGACACATAAAATTTGGTACACACATCTCTGATGGGATGATAAACAAAAAAGCCAATGAGATCCACCTCATATCTGCCACCGTAGTGCTATAGCATTCCACCAAATGTGTGAAAGAAATCAATGGGATGCAAAAGTACAATTTTTTAATTCTATAAAAAATTAACGCAAACTTATATCATGTCAAGATGAATATAAAATGATATTATGGCAAAACCATAAACTCAACAGGCAGCCTGGAATGTACAAAAATGACACCCATTGTTTAAAAAACTGCAAAAAATATCTGCTTGATCCCCTAGACACCAAAACTGGCCAAAATGAACTGTTGTATTTCGACGGGATCTATATTATTATTATTATTGTAAGTTTTTTTCTTTATTGTTCTTTGATTGCAAATTTGAGGCAGTGAGCATGCGCAATCCTACCATATTTACCATAATATAATAAAATTATATCATGGCAAAACCAAAAACCCAACTAGTACCACCCTCTAATCTATAATTGTGTTGCCATTGTAATGCCCCTTTTATATGAAAAAAGTAATTTGGAGTTGGAAAGATTGTCCCACAGACACCAAACTTGGGAAAAATTAACTAGACACATGCACCAACAAAGGTTATCATCTAGTTTTTTGATACATTTGTGGGTTTGGCCATAGCGAGCCTATAACGAGGCGGCCATTTTGCGGTTTATAAAATCTCCTCTAACTCTTTAAAAACATTGTCAGATCTGCTCAGACCCAAAGAGTGTTTGTGGCCATTTATGATGTGAACACAATGATATGGAAATTAAAGGGATCTATCACCATGTTGCCATGGCAATGCTTCAAATGTGAGCTAAAGTGAATGGTATGTGCAAAGTGACACACATATGTCATGTCATGTTGAATATAAAATTCTATAATAGTACCAGTTTAAACCCAACAAGAAGTGAGCCATTTTGGGTTGTATTTGTAACCCCCAACATCAAAAGTTATCATCTATTTTTTTTATCAATTTGTGGGGTTGGCCGTTACTAGCCTCTCTTCTAACTCTTTCAAACATTGTCAGATCGTTTCGGACCCAATTAAATGTTTGTTGTCATTTATGAACTGAACACATTGATATGCAAATTAAAGGGATATCTTCAGAAATGGCCCTCCAGTCCCATTATATACAACTTTATAATGGGACTCCAAAATTTAGTTTGTCAAAGAGACATGAAATTTGTTACACATGGGATGACAAACAAAAAGCCAATGAGCCAAAAAGCCCTGTGTTCATCATAAATCATAGGAAATTGAAAATTGGCACACACATATATCATGTCTAGGTAAATATAAAACGCTATTATGGCACCAAAAACCCAGTCATATTGGGTGTAATGTGCAATTTCCAAAATCCCACCCTTAATTTAAAAAAAACAGCAGAAAATATCTTCTTTGTCCGATAAACACCAAGTTCAGTTAGCTTATGTTGAATTCTAAGTTGATTTAACTTAACAGCTTTCGCAAAGTTAACTGCATAGTTATTACACTTAAAATCTTAAGTTTAAAATTATGTTTAAGTTTAATATTAAATAAAAAAGTGAAGTAAAATAATAAATTCTAAGTTGATTTAATTCAAGCTCAATTGTGATCTTTCTTTTCCATGTCCAGTTAATATATTTATATACAAGTATACAATTTCTTTTCTGTTTTAAATCTGGTGCTCTACAAATGCTTAATAAAAAGAAAATAAAGTGGCAGGGCTAGAAACCAACAGATCTCAGCTGTTTTCACTTTATGGACAGTAAATCAGATTACAATTATTTTTTGATAACGCCCCTGTTAGGGGTCATTTGCAGGGCTCCTGACTAACTTTTTTCATCACCCTCCCAGTACTGTCCCAAAGGCCAGTTCCAACCGTCCCTGAGTAAATGTCAACCGTCCCCATATTTATTAGTAATATAGACCAATGTTTGTCCATTTGTAAGTATTTCAAAACCAAATTCTACATACAATTTAATTTGGCTATAAGGCTAGCTACTTTGAATAAGTGGATATTAACAAAGTTTACTTAAAATCCCCAAAAACTCTGCCTCTGATGGATTTAGTCCTGGTTACTTATGTTGTGTTCATCAAGACGTTCAGAAATATGGTTCTCTCTCTCTCTCTCTCTCTCTCTCTCTCTCTCTCTCTCTCTCTCTCTCTCTCTCTCTCTCTCTCTCTCTCTCTCTCTCTAACTCTCTAACTCTAACAAAACTCCCCCACTTTGGGAACTGCTGGTCTAGAGGATAGTGGACAAAGAGTACAGTACCGTTTAAAAGGATACTGACTGTAATGTACAAGAACAGACCCAAGTTAGAAACAAAGGGGGAGAAATGAGACAGGAGACAAAAGGGAAGTTAATGAGAACACAGAGGAAAAGGTGTGAGGGGAGAAACAAAGGAAAGGGAAGACAGAAGAAAGCAGATGAAACAAGAAACAAAAAGCTGAAATGACATGAGAAAAAAAAGAGATAAAAGATATTCAAATTATGAGAATAAAAGAGACTGTACTGACTGTAAATATCATTTGTTTTGTTGATGTCTTGTATGTTTTTAGATTGTATGTAAATGCTGTTGTCTTGGCCAGGTCAGAGATTTTAATCTCAATGAGTTTTTTACCTGGTTAAATAAAGAATATAATAGGTGGTATTATAAAGAGGTGAAGAATGAAAAATGAGAAAAATGAGACGGGAACTTCACAGAAAAACGAGGTCCATCAGGCTAGGACAGAAAGATTAAGTACATCAAAGATGTTTTCTTGGAGATTTTTCCCCAACACTGTAAATTCCTGAAACATAGCAAACAATTTATCAGCCCCTATTCACACTGCTTTAATCCAACACCCTCACACTACATGATATGTGCATGTGACATTTAACAATCTGAGATGGCATACATCCAGCAGCTTGTTGTATTTTTGAATCTGACACCAGAGCAGTTTCAACGTTTTTAGTCTTTTCTGGTTGTCCAACACCAAGGTGAGAGAAGATATAAACAGCCTCTCGGTAGCAGTGTCCACCACGTTAAATGTTTTCCGTCCGCAAAATCGCAGGAGAAGAGATTTGCTTTGAGAAAGGGACCAGACCATCCGCCTTTAAAAAAAAAAAACTGTCTGGTTTACAAGGCTACTGGGTAGAGCAGACCACAACTTTATACGTCTCTAGCCTGTGTATAAACCTGTTGTGGTTGTGCGTTCAGATATTACAGAGGACTAACGTATTGGGACACTAAAAAGACACTCTCACTCAAGTTAGCATCTTCTAGTTTGTTACTGTATACATTAAGACAACAAAAAGGATTAAATGAAAATCCTATAACTTTATACATATTAATCAAATCAAATTTTCATTCATCATGTTCTTGCAACAAATCCTTAGAAGATTGTCTAAAATCAAATTAAAGAGTGTCTTGCATTATAAGCACATTAATAATGTTTGAAATATTTTACTAACATGGTTGCATCATGTGACATTTGTTTATAAGTCTTGTAATGACTTTGTGTGCTCTCCTCACTGCAGTCTCTGTGATGGAGGTGGAGTGTGTCCTTGAAGGCTGTCAATCTAAGATGCTCCGGCACGTGGTGGACTCAGTTCAAGAGAATCAGTGTTTGACCGTGGTTTTCAAAGGACCACGAAAAAGTCTGGACCTGCTTTGCCGGAGTTCGGAGGAGGCCCAGCACTGGGCTCGTGGCATCCGCACTCTGCAGGAACGAGTAGACAACATGACAGAGAAGGAGAAACTGAACCAATATCCTTGAAGAACAAATATATGCAGCACATAAGTAATGCCAGGCCTGTGTTATGCCACATGACTGAGCAATGAGTGTCGTGTCTGAAACTGACCTTTCCAATAGAGTCTTTATTGCAACGACAACAACCCCCAAGCACGCTATCCCCAGCCGTGATCTGCTGAGAACTCCGGTTTTATACATTTCATACATATTTCACAAATTCATGAGAAGAAACTTCATTAACTGCATGGGGCAGAAAACACCCTCCTTCTGGTGGAGACTGATCATTCTCTTACTTCCCTTACATTCATGACCCATGTCCCAGTTTAAGGTTTCTCCTACTGTTTCTCCTACTAACCCTAACCCTAACCCTAACCTATGTTTATCTTAACCAGATTCCCTTGTATGTGTGTGTGTGTTAAAATCCATGTACCTTGACATCATGTCATCTTTTCCATTAATAAACTATTAACTATATTAATATACAATACCACACTTGATTATAATAAACCACACAAAAGCATAAACTCATAAGGCACATAATGTGAATGCATGCATACTTAAGTGACTGAATAAGAACAGAGAAATAAAACACATAACATCAAAAATATGACAATACAATGGCTACTTTTTAAACTACACAGGACCCAGCTGAAGTCAAGGTAGCAGCTGCTGGTTAGATTATAATTATCAGAACATTGACAGCAACAGCTCAGTAGAGTGTATATCATCGAAATACATCACATGGTGGCCACATGTGCTGCTGGTCAGTAGCTCACAAGTGTCATATTTTTTTTCAATATTTTTTTGCTTAAAATATTTATTGTATATATTTTTTTCAACTGTGGCCTTTCCACTGACAAGTATTTTGAGTATTATTAAGTACAGAAATATCCAAAACTATAAACAAACCATCTATATGATTCTACAAACAGTCTAAAATTATACCAGGTAAAAGGTTAAATTGTTCAAACCAATCAATACAACAACACAAACTAATAATTATAGTTATTTGGGGTCAGCTTGACCAACCACCATTTGTCCTTAACTTTGTTTTTTTGTCACCTGGATCCACGCGTACTTGAGCCGGGCTGACCAGAACCATGACGATAAGATGACTTATGATGAGGTGCAGAAACTATTGCAGTTGATCAACATTGACCTCAGTGACCAGTATGCACTCAGCCTCTTTCAGGTTAGTGCAAAAAAACAAAAAAACATACTTACTTACTTAAGCAATAATGACAGTAGTGCCTGTAAGAAATTAATGATAATGTACCAATTCAGTAGTTTGAAATATTTTGGACCAGATATTAAATAAAAAAGTGAAGTAAAGTTGTTTGTGAGTGTTTTGTGGTGCATTTCTATTAATACTATGAATGATTCTTTCCTCACACAAAAAATGTACCTTATTGGTATCTAGTTAATATATTATTAGTTACATATTGAATGAAACACCTCATGTGTGCCTGTCCACAGAAATGTGACCGCTCTGCAGACGGCCGTCTGGACCATGGGGAGATCGAGCTCTTCTGCAGGGAGCTGCTGAGGAGACCAGAGTTGGATGCTGTCTTCACCCAATACTCTGCTAATGGCTGTGTGCTGTCAACAGTGGACCTCAGGGATTTCCTGAAGGCCCAGGGCGAGGACAGCTCAGTCACACACGCTCAGAGCCTCATTCTCACATATGAGCTGAACCCGTGGGGTAAGGCCACAACATACACATACACATACAACTATGAGTACTAGGAGTATGGGGAGTACCACTAAGATAAGATAAGAACCAGCTGCTGGCCAGACCTCTAATCGAGAGAAGGGACTGGGCATAGGTAAGGGAGACAGAAATTGTAATTTATCCATTTCGATCTTTGGTAATTTATCCGGATCGTAGTCAATCAGTTCTGGTTCTCAGCGTCAGGTGCGTGGGTCCGTTTTGTGAAGTAACTTTGATGTTTCATCCAGTTTTGTGGTCAGATCCGTAATACTGCAAAGCAGCTCGCAGGTCTGATTCTCGATCATAACCACTCTTTTCTCCGTGTACGCAGTCCGGGCTGAGATGACATGAATCAGCTCCTCGGACTGTGCAACATCCTGCTGTAATCCCTTCAGCTTGTCACCCACGTAACAGAAGCACTGTTTAATTTCAGCAGACAGCGGCTGGGTAGCTTTGAAGGCAGATGTCTTACAAATTTTGCTAGGTTTAAGGCAGTCCCAAGACCAATAAGCAGAAACCCCACTAATATAAATCCTCTACGTCCTCCACGGACAGAACTTCTAAACACAGAACCTGCCAGTTCTTCCAGGCGTCCCGTGTGTAGCCTGCCGCTGAGGTCCCGCCAGGACAAATTTGTTCTCCCGGTGCACTCTTCTTAGGTGATAAAATTGTGTCAATTGCACTCAGAGACCAGTTAATTAGATACATTTCCAGTTTCTTAGTAGTCCAGCAAGTAGTAGAGTCAAAAAGAAAAGAAAGATTATGGAGGAGGACAGCATAACAACAAAGAATTTATGTTAAGTATAAACCTTTTTTCTTAAGATCATTTTTTGGCTTTTATTTGATAGGACATTAAATAGACATGAAACAGGGTGAGAGAGAGGGGAGTAACACTGAGCATATCACCCGAGTGAGAATCAAACCCGGGTATCCTGTGTATATGATTAGCACTCTACCAAATGAGACTAAACTCAAAGTTATGGCTGTTCAGCCCCATGAATCCCCCTTCTTTACATTGTCCTTGTAAA
This sequence comes from Perccottus glenii, assembly GCA_024416835.2. NCBI lineage: Eukaryota > Metazoa > Chordata > Actinopteri > Gobiiformes > Odontobutidae > Perccottus > Perccottus glenii. The sequence goes on along the minus strand of CM044566.2, from coordinate 131,972 downwards.
ATGGGTGTTTGGTGTAAATTTAATTTCTCCACCTAAAGACACTTTAAATTGAATTAATTAATACAATTGTTGTCGTCCATGGTGCAACATTCACTTAAGTCCTGGGTAGTGAGGCGTGATGTTTACATCACCAATATGTTTTTCTGGAGCCTTTATTTTGATTGTGTAGAGGATGTTTATTTTGACAGTTGGTACCTATTTTTCCTGCTGTAACTCGGTAGATTGAGTGCCTGGGTCGCGCTTGTAAATAGTCAGACTGAGGAAAATAGATTATACACGGGTGATATGATGCTGTTGTTCTTCGTAGCTGTTGAGTTGGTAACCTCCTACTACTATCAGAGCGTTGTAGGTTTTCTTACAGATTTTATCATACAATATTTGTATGACTAAAGTGTTTTGGCAACCACAGCTCAGATGAACCACTTCATGACTCCCAACGGCTTCACAATGTACATGCTGTCCAAGGAGAACTGTGCATTTGACCCGAATCACACCAGGGTCTACCAGGACATGAGCCAGCCCCTGGCCCACTACTTTATCTCCTCCTCTCACAATACCTACCTTACCAAGGACCAGCTGACGGGGGACAGCAGCACTGAGCCTTACATTCGGTAACTTAACCACACAGACATGTTGGTGTAATAATAGCTTATGCAATTGTTAAGTCATCTTTATAGTGATCATTTAAAATTCCAATCCTGTTTGTTTTATTTTATTTTATTTTATTTTTTAAATAGTGCTTTATGTCAAGGCTGTCGCTGTGTGGAGCTAGATTGTTGGGATGGAGATAGTGGAGAGCCGGTCATCTACCACGGACACACGCTTACCTCCAAAGTTCCCTTTGTTGAGGTTATTGAGACAATCAACGAGTATGCCTTTAAAGTGAGCACACCAACCTAACTAAATTAATGTTTAATCATGAATGTAACACTGAGAACGGGTGATAGTTGCTAGTTCCAATTAATATTAATACCAAATATATTTTAAGTATTACTAATTAAATGGTTTTATATCATAAATAATACCTATCATCTGACATTACTGTGCACATAATAGAGAGCACTGCTGACTGTCTGAATGACGGAGCTGTCTCCCCTCAGGCTTCCCCCTACCCTCTGATCCTGTCACTGGAAAACCACTGCAGTGTTGAGCAGCAGACCATCATGGCTCGACACCTGCACTCTATCCTTGGAGACAAACTGGTCACCAAACCCCTCAATGGATGGGACACCAACTACTTACCCTCTCCTCAGGTAAGGAGTCCTTAGTTTGTCTCAGGTCCTATAGCTCCAGTACCTGACATTGGACTGTATCTTGCGGCAGCGCAGACGTGGTGGTGATCAAGACGATGGTACATGTGCCCGATGCAGCTATCAGTCGTAGGCAAATGAAACTTGGTACACACATCCAGTATGGGCTTATGAACAAAAAAGCCAATGGGGACCACACCCTATCACACACGGGAAGGCGGCCATTTTGAATTGAAGATGTGAACCCCCTTAGAATTCACCTCTCTTTTAAAAAAACAACAGAAAATAGCTGCTTCATTCCACAGACACCAAACTTGGGCAAAATGACAGCGTTTTTTCTTGTCGTTTTTGCTCGAGTTATATATTTTTTTAGTTATATTTTTTCTGCAAAAGGATACTCAGTTTGACCCAGTAAACTTGCACCAAAAGGTAAAATTTATTGGCCCCAAAATTCAAGCCTGGCGAAAAATGTATGTATTTGAAATCCCCGAGGAAAAGAATGAAAAATGACTCAGTGGCAAACCCTGGAAAATGAAAATACATTGGTTCTATGGAAAGTAAAAGTAAATTTTTCCAATGTAGGAATAAAAAACTTGGTACATCCATAGAACACCTCAGGGCAAACAGAAAAGTTTATTACAGCCATACCGTAAACTCAACAGGAAATCTACTATGTTGGGTGGAATGCGTGACCACCTAAATTGCACCCCTTGTGTCTAAAGGCTTTTCATCTAAACAGCTCCAAATTTGGTGAGTATCATCTAGACACGTGTGCCAAAAAAGTTATTTTTGATACATTTGTGGCTGTGGTCGTAATGAGTCTGTGAAGAGGCAGCCATTTCTTTGGGAAATAAATGCCATTTCCCAATTGCCAGGATCCTTCCTTTAGAGGAGGCCCTCCAGAGCCAAGGCTAGAGTCTTAGAAAACTCCTCAGAATCCTTTGGAACTTGTAACCTTGTACTTTTAGACAAGTTATATTTACATTTTGCCTTTTTAAACAGGGGGGTGCAGCGATTCCTGAGTCATCTCAAATCTCCAGCCAGTACTTTGTTTTTCTTGCCTTAGCCCAAGCATAATCTATTATTTTCAAAGGTTCAGACAGCTCCCAGGAAAACCAGAGATTGTGGAGACCTTTAACTCTAAATTACAAGGTGGTGTAGCAGGCCCCAGCAGTAGCATAGGCCCGGTTATTTGACATTACCGTGAAGTTTACGCTTTAAAGCACGAAATGCAATCCTCCGAGTGCATGTGTCCCCGCGGTCTCAAGGGAGGCGAGGGCCTTTATCGCCGCTTGCGGCTTTATTAGTCTATTGTTTTTTGGATTATTTTTATTTATTTATTTTTTCTGCAAAATTATCCTAATTTTGACCCAGTGAACATGCACGAAAAGTCATTTTTATTGGACCCAGACTTCAAGCTCGGTGAAAAATTTATGTATTTGAACTCCTCGAAAACAAAATTACAAAAAATGACTCAGTGACGACCCTTAGAAAAGTCAAAATACATTGGGCCTATGGAAAGTGAAAGTAACTTTTTTCCAACATAGAAAGATTAAACTTGGTACATCCATAGAACACCTCAGGGCAAACAGAAAAGTCAATGACAGCCACACCCTAAACTCAACAGGAAGTCCGCCATGTGGGGTGAAACACGCGGCCACTAAAATCGCACCTCTTGCGCAAAAAGATGCAAATCATTGGGTTTTAATCTAAATGGCCCCAAATTTTATGAGTATCATCTAGACACGTGTGCCAACCAAAGTTGTGACTTTGTTTTTGATATCTTATCGGGTATGAGTGTGGCAAGCCTGTAACGAGGGGGCCATTTTTGTGAAAATAAAATGTCTCTTAAATCTCAAACGCCTTCCCGGATCGAGTTGGTCCCAAAAGGATTCACTCGTGAACAAGACCCCAAGATACTTCTCCACTAAACTCCTCCACTTGAGGAAGGAGCTCTCCACCAACCTGAAGAGGACAAGCCACCCTTTTCCGACTGAGGACCATGGTCTCAGACTTGGAGGTGCTGATCCTCATCCCAGCCGCTTCACACTCGGCTGAAAACCGTCCCAGTGCACACTGAAGGTCCCGGCTTGATGGAGCCAACAGGACAACATCATCTGCAAACAGCAGAGACGAGATCCTGTGGTCCCCAAACCAGACTCCCTCTGGCCCCTGGCTGCGCCTAGAAATCCTGTCCATAAAGATAATGAACAGGACCGGTGACAAAAGGCAGCTCTGCCGAAGTCCAACATGCACTGGGAACAGGTCTGACTTACTGCCGGCAATCAAGCTCCTGCTCCGGTCGTACAGGGACCGAACAGCCCTCAGCAAATGGTCCCGGACCCCATACTCCCAGAGCACCCCCCACAGGGCGCCACGAGGGACACAGTCGAATGCCTTCTCCAGATCCACAAAACACATGTGGACTGGTTGGGCAAACTCCCATAAACCCTCCAGCACCCTGGAGAGGGTATAGAGCTGGTCCAGTGTTCCATGACCAGGACGAAAACCGCATTGTTCCTCCTGAATCTGAGGTTCGACTATCGGCTGCATTCTCCTCTCCAGTACCCTGGCATAGACTTTCCCGGGGAGGCTGAGGAGTGTGATCCCTCTGTAGTTGGAACACACCCTCCGGTCCCCCTTCTTGAAAAGAGGGACCGGCCACCGAGGAGCTTCCCAACTACCTCAGTGACTTCAGCTTGGGTGATGGACGAGTCCACCTCTGAGCCCTCGACCTCTGCTTCCTCAGTGGAAGACATGTCGGTGGGGTTGAGGAGATCCTCAAAGTATTCCTTCCACTGTCCAACAATATCCCCAGTTGAAGTCAGCAGAGTCCCACCTCCTAGGTTCAATACATTTTGCAGAATTTGGGCCGGTTTTGCCAGAAAATCAACACGGATGTGACGTAGTGCATGCTCCCGTGTGCAGCTCTGACTTTCTAGTTTAGCCACCATGTTTTTAAAAAAAACAATGCTTTATTGAGCGTGTCCCGCAGAGGTAAACAGGAGTGTGAACAACGTCGGGAAGAGTAAACATAGGCAGAGTGGAGAGAAATGCGGTACTGCTGCTACCCTGCTACTTTAGGGAACAGACCCTGAGCTTGCTTTTTTTTTAATTTTATTTTTTTATTTAAAAGGTAAGACATTATTACAGACTTTGTTTGCTCTATTGAACAACAGGAGAATCTATGTTGAAGATTTTGGTGCCAAGCAGCAAAAGCAGACTCATCCAACTTAATAGCAGGGGGTCTGGCGGTCCTTCCTTTTAGTACACCTAAAGTTCAGAACTTTAGGTGTACTAAATATATTATATATATATATATATATATATATATATATATATATATATATATATAATTACAGAGATCTAAGCTCTAAGAAATAGTTATGGTAATTTGAAATGAGCCTACCTCATCTTTAGGTGTCAGATTTATAGACCTGCTCATTTGGCTCTTACTTACCTCCTCTGCCTGCTCCCAGTCTGACAAAAAATAGTTTTATCTAAAAGTCTCTAAGTATTAGCTATTGTTAGCACTGTTTAACAAGGTGACTAATTTTCTGCTGTAAATGGAGCTAAATGTCATTGTTTCTTCAAGTCTGAATTCAGTCAACACTCAGACTTCACTAACGTTTCTGTCCAACAAATGTCTTCACTCTCTCTTAGTTTTTAGTCATTATTACAGCAGCTAATTGTACAGATCAAACTGTAAATATATCCGCATCTCCACAGTTTGTCACAGTTAAACTTGCAATTATATAAAGAAGATTTCTGAATGCAAAAGTCAAACTCACGGCAGACATGAAAACCCCTGCCCATTCCACGCGCTATTGGACAAGACGCTCAACAAGCGTCTCATGTTTTGTTTATGAAGAACTTCAACAGAGACTAGAAAAGTGTCTCTTTGATGCAACGGTTCATTATTGGATGTTCTAATGTTTATGAACCATATAATTGTACAAATAAAGCGAAAAAAAGAATTCCATATATTAATGTATGTTTATTAAAATGTATGTAAACATTTAGATCAAATTCAATTAAAATTCAGAAGTTAATTTGAGATCTTGCTGCAGATCCAGTTGTAAATGTTATCAAAAATGGACGTCGCTGCAGGTGACACTCCTGAGGAGAGATATGTCCCATGGCGTTAAACTCATCCCACCTCCTTTTTCTCTGTTCTCCTCCCTGTGGCTCCTCTGTGGGCGGTTCTAAGACGCGAGAAGAGGAAGGGAGTGGAGGAAGCGAGTATGCAAATTTAGAGAAATAAGATCCAGCTGGTGATTGATGTTGCCAGGGATGTTTGAAGCCTCGCTGCATAAAGTGGTTCATGAAGAGGTTTCAGTTCTAGTGCAATGTTTTGAGGCCTAAGTAATCTTACAGTGTAGTAGAGTTTTGAGAGTTCATGTGTGACGTAATGGTTAGGTTTGGTGCCTGTTTAAATGGAGCCTTCAAAGAAAGTTTCTCAAAAAGTAATCAAATGAATGATTCAAGTGAATAATGAATAAAAAATAAAATGTGCATATTATATTATATTATTATTATATATTTATATTATATTATAAAACGTGTTCATTCATTACACACAGACTGATATATTTCAAATTTTTTATTTTTTTTATTTTGATGATTTTAACTGACAACTAAGTAAAATTCAGTATCTCAGAAAATTAAGACTTAAGACCAATACAAAGAAAGGATTTTTAGAAATCTTGGCCAAGTGAAAAGTATGAACATGAAAGTATGAGCATGTACAGCACTCAATACTTAGTTGGGGCTCCTTTTGCCTGAATTACTGCAGCAATGCGGCGTGGCATGGAGTCGATCAGTCTGGCACTGCTCAGGTATTATGAAAGCCCAGGTTGCTCTGATAGTGGCCTTTAGCTCTTCTGCATTGTTGGGTTCTCTTCACAATGTGTTAAGGTCAGGCAATTCTGCTGGCCAATTAAGAACAGGGATAAAATGGTCCTTCAATCAGGTACTGGTTGCTTTGGCACTGTGTGCAGGTGCCAAGTCCTGTTGGAAAATGAACTCTGCATCTCCATAAAGTTGGTCAGCAGCAGGAAACATGAAGTGCTCTAAAACTTCCTGGTATACCGCTGCGTTGACCTTGGACCTCAGAAAACACAGTAGACCAACACCAGCAGGTGACATCCCAGACCATCACTGACTGTGGAAACTTTACACTGGACCTCAAGCAACATGGATTGTGTGTCTCTCCTCTCTTCTTGCAGACTTTCATCAGAGAACATAACTTTGGACCACTCAGCAGCAGTCCCAGGCGAGACGCTTCTGATGCTGTCTGTACCTTTTGGCTTGACACAAGGAAAGCGACAGCTGAAACCCATGCCTTGCATACGTCTTTGTGTAGTGGTTCTTAAAGTGAAGCACTGACTCCAGCTGCAGTCCGCTATTTCTAAATCTCCCCCATATTTTTGAATGGGTTTTGTTTTACAATCCTCTCCAGGGTGCGGTTTTCCCTATTGCTTGTACACTTTTTTCTACCATTTATTAATATTAATGTGCTTGGACACAGAGCTCTGTGACCAGGTAGCCTCTTTTGTAATGACCTTTTGTGTCTTGCCATCCTTGTGCAAGGTGTCAATGGTCGTCTTTTGGACAACTGTCAAGTCAGCAGTCTTCACCATGATTGTGTGACAGAACTAGACTGAGAGACCATTTAAAGGCCTTTGCAGGTGTTTTGAGGTAATTAGCTGATTAGAGTGTGGCACCAGATGCCTTAAATTTTGAACCTTTTCACAATTTAAAATTTTCCGAGATGCTGAATTTGGGATTTTCCTTAGTTGTTAGTTATAATCATCAACATTAAAATAAATAAACGTTTGAAATATATCAGTCTGTGTGTAATGAATGAATGAATATAATATACAAGTTTTACTTTCTGAATGGAATTAGTGAACACTTGTTCACATGGTACAGATGAAGTAGGTGTTTATACCAGTCACATGGTGTGTGTGTGCAAAACAAAGTGTCATGGGTCACCTGATCTGCAATAAACAATTAAAGCTCCGAGTAATGAACCTTTTATGATACAATTGTGTTGAAAAGGTTTATTGCTTCAGAAAGCATTCACTTTCCCATCACTGCAAAAAAGGCTGGAGTTCCCTAAATGAGACGGTTGAACGATCTGGCAGAGAGAAGTTGGGTTGTGGCTTAAATGCAGTAAGCTGCAGGTGTGGAAACAGGTGAGAGTAATGAGGTGCCAGAAGGCATAAATAGAATTTGATTGCCTAAATGGAACCCTAAAAATGAATTGGCTAAAATCCTGGGTTAAAAACAACACTTTATCCTGTTCTGTATTCTTAATCACATTTTTGACAACGAGGCAGATTTAAATTTCTCCTTTTAACAGACCATAATGTAGAAAAACTACCCATTGCATTATCAAGAGTTCAACCAGCAAGTGTTATTGTACTGGAAAATGCTTTATGTGCTACTCACAACAACATTCAAAAATATAGAAAAATAGATTAGAGTCTTTGTTTCAACACATTATTATTTTTCCCATAATTGTTATATTGATATTTGCCACAAGACTCAAGATATTAAGATTAAAAACTGACCAATCAGCTGCCTCCATTCTATGTCTGCTCGCGGAGGCGTGGCTGACTGTTTTGATTGGCACTCGCTCCCGTCTTGTTGTTTATGCATTTACATTTATTCATTTGGCTGACGCTTTTATCCAAAGCGACTTACATTGTTCTAATGTAATTACCAGTGTTACAGCCACTGGAGGCAAGGTGGGTTAAGTGTCTTGCCCAAGGACACAACGACAGTATGAACTGTGGGGAGAGTGGGAATCATGCTGTTTACTCAGGAGAGTGGATATTTATGGATAGAAGAGAGATTCGTGGAATCCTAACTATTTTTAACGAGCAAAGGTTAGGCTTATTGCTATACCCAAAGTTTGCCATTAGTTAACCTATGTTTTCCATACTTTTTTATCCAGTATGTTTGTTTTTTGTTAGTTGCTGGTGGTAGTTGCTGGCTCAGTTGACACTTGGCAACAACATCAACTGGACATGTAGGCTACAGCATTTCTGAGGATCCTTTTATTCTCTGTCACAATAGAAAGAGCCTTACTGCAGCTTCACTCTCGGACATAGTGACTGACTATATAGCATTATTTTTATTTTTCATTACTTTCAAGATGGCGCTGTGGGAGCAATTCTGCACAGAGGGAGACTACTTTTATTACTTTTGTGTTTTGTTCTTACTGTTTTTGGACCTTCATTGGGGGGCCGCCTTAGCTTCAGCCAAGGGTCCATTGTTTACACCAGGGAGCAGCTGCTATCACTCTGTTGAGTGCTCGTTCCTACTCAGAGAAGCTGGAGATTCCAGTAGAGATACGGAGGCAAAAAAGAGGCTGCAGAGCGGGGAGAAAGACCCAGGAGAGGAGAAGAGTTTAACCTTCGTGGTTTTGGGCAATAAGATCAATGGACAAACTCGCGGCTCTGACCGCTGCAGTGGGAGTATCGGGAGTGCAGCCTCATGTGTTTCACCAAGACATGGACTAATACTAGTCTCTCTGGTCTCCCTGGAGGGATTTAAACTTGTGTGGGCGGACCAGAGTGTGGCAGAGAGTGGTAAGAAGAAAGGTGGTGGTTTAGCTGGTTTTGTCAATAAGAAATTTATTCAACACGGCACATGTCTGTGTCAAGATTTTAGTCGCTGTTGGCATCCGGCCGTATTACATCCCAAGGAAGTTCTTGCACACTATTGTGTTCAATATGTTTATCGTTCCTTCGGTCGATGCTGTAGCTGTGAGCTCTGTAACCCGGATGCAGACTCAGCACCCACAATGTCTGTCTTGGTGGAGACTTCTGTCACGCCTCCCTCTCTTACACTATCCACACATTCACCCAGTAAGTGCCACATCAGAGAGAACAGAACATACTTGTTGTTAATGTGAAGGAAGCATATACCTCCACCCCCCTGCCCCCGTTTGGACTTTTTGATCACAATCTGGTTCATCTGCTCCCCGAATCCATATCCTGGGTGAGAAAAGAGCCTGCACAGAAGAAGTCTATGAAAGTGTGGACTGATTAGGCCAGTGAGAGGGTGAGGGACTGTTGCCAGACCACCAACTGGAAACACTCTGCAGCTCTCATGGACAGGATATCAATGGCCTGACACAGTGTATCACAGACTACATCAACTTCTGTGTGGAAAACGAGAGTTACGTATGTAACTACGGTTCTATGAATCCCGGATGACCGCCAGAGGCGGTGCATTAAGCACTGAATGATCATTTTTGCGCATGCGCAGGTCGAGAATTTAATATCAACAAAGTCACTTGTGACCTCCCGGTGACCCACGTGGGGCTATTTAGTCACGTGATACCGGGAGCTCAGTCCCTTTACCTTCTCGCAAGTACGAGGATTCCGAGGGACTGACTGCCCTGGTACATACGTAACTCTCGTTCTATTTCATCCCTCCTGACCGCCAGGGGCGGTGCATTAAGCACTGGATGACGTATACCAGCAAGGTCACGAGGAATCAGCAGACCCTAATCCAGCATACCTTAATAGGACGTAGAAGTGTCCTGCCGTAGAACTCCCTCCAGTGGATGGGGGGCGGCTATGTTCAGTCTGTAAAATCTGGTGAACGTATGCGGAGTAGCCCATGACGCCGCAGCACAGATTACCTCCAAAGGCACTCCAGTCATTGCCCAGGAAGTGGTAATGCCCCTTGTAGAGTGACACCTCACTCCCACCGGTAGTGGTTGGCCCCGGGCATTGTATGCCTGGGTAATGGTACTCACCACCCATTGCGCCAGGCGTTGTTTAGACAGTGCCTGGCCCTTACGTGGGCCAGCATAGCAGACAAACAGCCGGTTGGTTTTGCGCAATGCAGCGGTTGCTTTTATATACACATCTAGTGCTCGGACGGGGCATAGATGCTCACACACTTCTCCTGTATCAAAGCGGGCCAGCTGCAGAGGCTGAATACCCGTCGCCCCGGACATCACCTTGGGAACAAAGGAGACATCCGGCCAAAGAGTGACCCCTGACCTGTCTGGATTCCACCGACAGCAGGACTCATGCACAGACAGCGCCTGTAGTTCTCCAATACGTTTGGCAGAAACCATTGCCAATAAAAATGCTGTCTTTATAGACACCCATTTAATGCCTACCTCCGTCAAAGGTTCAAACGGCGGTGACTTCAGGGCATCCAGGACCATGGTCAAGTCCCATGAGGGTACCACTGGCCGTGTAGGTGGATGTAATCGCCGAGCGCCCTTCAAAAATAAGGAAACATGCCTATTACTTCCGACAGTCTTGCCATCGACTTCCACATGTCGACAGGAGATTGCTGCCACATATACCTTCAGGGTAGACGGTGACCGTCCCTGATTTAGGAGTCCTTGTAAAAACAATGGAATGGATGACATGGGACAGTCTACTGGATCCTGTCCCCTGTCACGACACCACCTCTCAAACAATTTCCATCGATTGTCATACAACAATCGTGTGGAGGGTGCCCGAGCGTTTCTTATGGTATGCTCGACATCCCTGCCAAACTGAGAGAAGCCCGATCCAGGCCCTGTAGCGGCCAGACCCATAGCTGGAGGCGATCGGGATAGGGATGTAATATTTGTCCCCCCATCTGTGACAAGAGATCTGACCTGGTGGGAGGCGCATAGGGAGCCGCAGCAGAGCCTGTGCAGCATTGGAAACCACGCCCCGCCGGCCAGTAAGGGGCCACCAGGAGGAGTCTGTGTCCCTCCTGAAGGACTCTGCGGAGTGTGTGGTCTATTAGAGGGAATGGAGGAAACGCGTACAGGAGCACCTTCGGCCAGTCGTGCGCCAGCGCATCCAGGCTCAACGGACTGGTGCTGTCTGTCCAGGAGAACCACAGGGGACAATGGGTCGCCTCCCTCGAAGCAAACAGGTCCACCTTTGCCCTGCCAAAAGTCCCCCAGATGTGCTCCACCACCTCTGGGTGAAGTGTCCATTCCCCCGGTAACACTTTCTGCCGGGACAGACAGTCCGCCACTCTGTTCCGCACCCCGGGAACATGGGCTGCCCTTAGGCTGGGAAAATGGAGTGTCGCCCACGTCAGGAGACGTCGAGTTTCTTGTGTTAGTCTCTCTGAGTGTACTCCGCCCATGTGGTTCACGTAGTAGACATGTTGTCGGAACGTATTAGTACGTGCCTGCCTCGCAGGCCCGTGAGGAAATGGCGCAGGGCCAGATGTACGGCCATTAATTCCAGAACATTTATGTGCTCTGTGTAAATATGTCGGGGCCACTCCCCCTGGACCATGCGGCCCTGCCACATCGCACCCCAACCCGTGGAGAAGGCATCCGTAAATACAACCTCTCTCCGTACTGGTAGAGAGCCCAACTCCTGTCCCTCCACCGAGACAGGGAGTCGAGACACTGGGGTGACACGAGTATCCTTTTGTACCTGTGCACGTACCTTGTCGGGTCTAAGCAGACTGTTCAGAATAGATCTGCATTTGGGCGCAACCAGAGCAGTCCCAGAGGCACCACATTGGAGGCAGCTGTCAACATGCCCAGAAGCCGGAGATACCAGACAAAGGGCAGTGCCCTGCCCCCTTGAAAAACAGATAGCATGGTTACGATGCTGTTGATCCGCTGAGTAGAGGGACAAGCTTTCATGGAGATTGTATTCAGACTGACCCCAAGAAAAACTGTCTGCTGTGTCGGCACCAACTTGCTCTTTTCGAAGTTCACTCTTAGTCCCAAGCGCTCTACATGCTCGAGAACAACCCTCTGTGTCTCGAATGGCCTGTTTGCGGGTCGGTGCACATATGAGCCAGTCGTTGAGGTATGGCAGAATCTTGATACCCCGTGCCTGTAGAGGGGACAGCGCTGCTGCCACTACACGAGTAATACCCTGGGAGACAGGGACAAACCGAAGGGAAGGACCCGGAACTGAAAGTGATTTCCTTGAAAAGCAAATCGCAGGAACCTCCAGTGGTGTTCTGCAATTGGGACGTGAAAGCACGCGTCCTTCAGGTCGATTGTGGTACACCATTCGCCCTGGGAGAGCGCCTGGAGCATTTCTCCAGTGCGTAACATGCGGAATGGTATTGTCCTTAAAAACACGTTCAGACCTCGTAGGTCGAGGACAGGACGTAGGTCGCCTGTCTTTTTTGGCACTAGAAAATATCTTGAATAAAACCCCCCCGGATCCAGCCGGGGGTCTACAGGAACTATCGCCCCCTTGGCCAGCAGGGTGGAGATCTCCTTGTTGAGCGTATCGGCTCTTGCCGGGTCGCGGATGACAGTCATCCTGACCTGGCCAGAAACTGGGGGCCGGCGGCGGAATTGTAGTTGATATCCCCTTAAAAAGTTGGTCAGCACCCAAATGTCGGGGCTGTGAGCGGCCCAGTAAGAGAGCTGCTCCAGGGTAAAACGACCGACCGCCGGCACTCCAATCTCACTTCCGCCCCCTTTGGCCTTTTGAGGGCCTGGGGGGTTGGCGACTAGGTTGTGTAGGCCAGGGAAAACGTGGGGCCCTAAACCCTGTCCGATCACCCGGAAATTGGCCAGATCTTGTATTTGGTCTCCGGGGCACCGCAAAAGAGCATGGATTGGTAAAAACAGGCCCGGAAGGATCTAGCAGGAGGGCCGTCCCCAGCTTGAGCCATTGTTCGTCTGTCTAGGCCAGCTAACTGTTGTCTCGTCTCAGACGCCCTGGCCGTGCGATGTAGGGCCTCAATTGCGGCCATACCAAAGAGCTCCCCTGGGGCCACCGGTAAGCCCCGTAGGGTCCTTCTGCAGGTCTCCGTTTGTGGCGATTGTGCCAGCCAGACCTGTCGACGAGCCTGCGTCAACAGTGACATCATACGCCCAAGCTCTCTAGACATGAAAGCAAAGGTCTGCAGAGACGTATCCATTAATGCTTGGGTCGGTATATCGACCCCCGTGGCCTCCAGCGAAGACGCAAGGCCCAGCAGTAAATGGGACAGGGAATTCCCCATCCGTCCCATACGTGCCCCCCGCATCATAGGCTTTACACATTAAGTCATCCGTGACCCGACACTGCGGTCGTGGGCACCTAGCATTCGGTCGCATGGCTTTGTCTGGGGCCACAATTAGAGAGGCTACTGCCGGCTCCACCGACGGCATATGACCCAGGCCAAATTTGGGGGCATCCTGCATTGAAGCGAGCGCTCTAGCATTGGACGTAGGCCGTGAAAATGCCTTAACGTCCGCCCAGCACGCATGGAGCTCTCTAACGTACTCAGCCTAGGGGGGCACCAGAAAAGAGGTAGCCGCATCACGCCGTCGGAAAAATGCGCTGGATGCCACTGGCGAGGGCTATCCTAATGACTGAGACGGCCGAGTTGTCCGTACCCTCTAGAGTACCTGTAGAGCCATGGGACCCGGCTTCAGGCGCTTCAGGGCTCGTCTCTTGAGTCTCCTGGAAGAGCGTGTCCGAAGCCGCCACCGAAATGGCATCGTCCTCACAAGGAGAGGCTACGTCCTGCACATGTGCAGCCGCCTCGAGGACTTCTCCAGCCCGAAATGACTGGAGGATGGCTTTCATTTCGGCCAACTCTGAAGAAAGACTGTCCACCTTCTTGGACAGTTCCCCCTTTGAGCGTTTCTTCGGAACAGGAGGCGCAGCCCCAGCAGCTGGGCGCTTCAGCCGTGTACCCTGTCCAGCTGGTAACTGAGCAGGCTGTAATTCTGTTAAATAAGCAAAAGGCTGTTCAACAGCGGTCAGCCTAGCCACCCGTACAGACCGGGGCATAATGCTGCAGTTTGTACGCGTCATCTGTGAGACCCTCCTGAGATGACCAACTCCCAAGCAGGAGGGCAGAGATCGTGGCCATCATCATGCTGGAGGGGGGCTAAACACGCCCTACAACATAGTGACTCCAGCATGACAGTCAACACTACACGTCTTCTTCAAGGGAGATCAGGTCGAGCAAGAACCGCCACTAGTGACCCCCAGTAATTACAATTACCCCTGCGAATCACCTTGAGCTGAAAACGCTACTAGTGATTCCACCGCGGGATGCTACGTGGAACCGGTTACCCGTTCCAAAATATGCAATTCAAATACACTTGTACTTAAGCCGAACACAGCCGCAGTTAACAGTGTACAGCTCAGTCGACCACGGAAAGCAACCCAATTGTACTTAGCTCAGCCGAACACGGCGGCCAGTCACAAAATATAAATAGCTTAGCCGAAACACGGAAAGCAAATTAATGTACTTGGCTTCAGCCAAACACGGCGGTCAGTCACAAGATATATAAAGCTTAGCCGAAACACGGAAGCAAACCAAATGTATTTAGCTCAGCCGGACACGGCGGCAGTTCACAAAATATATAGAGCTTAGCCGAAACACGGAAGCAAACCAAATGTAATTAGCTCAGCCGAACACGGCGGCAGTTCACAAAATATATATACAGTTTAGCCGAAAACACGGAAGCAAACCAAATGTATTTAGCTCAGCCGAACACGGCGGCAGTTCACAAAATATATAGAGCTTAGCCGAAACACGGAAGCAAACCAAATGTAATTAGCTCAGCCGAACGCGGTGGCAGTTCACAAAATATATATACAGTTTAGCCGAAAACACGGAAAGCAAACCAAACGTCTTTAGCTCAGCCGAAACACGGCAGCAACTCACAAAATATATATAGCTTAGCGGAAACACGGAAGCAAACCAAATGTAATTAGCTCAGCGGAACACGGCAGCAGTCACAAAATATATATATAGCTTAGCCGAAAACACGGAAAGCAAAACCAAATGTATTTAGCTCAGCCGGACACGGCGGCAATTCACAAATTATATATATATAGCACAGTCAAACACGGAAAGTGGACCATCTGTTGCACCCACACTCTGGACCTTAGCTTACCAGCGTCCGTGATGCAAACAACATCTAGCTCGTGCAGCCTCTGGAGAAGCGAGCACTCGATTGTGGTCAAAAAAGTCACAATGCACGAGGCTACAAGCTACGAGCTGAGTGTAGAAAGAACAGTGGATCGTATAACACAAGTCTCCACCATAAGCTTCACCTGCGCGCGAGAAGACAAAAGGGGACTGAGCTCCCGGTATCACGTGACTAAATAGCCCCACGTGGGTCACCGGGAGGTCACAAGTGACTTTATTGATATTAAATTCTCGACCTGCGCATGCGCAAAGATGATCATTCAGTGCTTAATGCACCGCCCCTGGCGGTCAGGAGGGATGAAATAGAACCCTGTGCCAACCTGGAGGGTGCGATGTTTCTCCAACAACAAGCCCTGGGTGATTCCTGATCCAGTCTTTCTGCCCAGCCCCGAGCCAGCAAGAGCCCCTTGCAACATTTGCTCCTCAGCAAAGCACATACACCAAATGTCTCAACCTCATACTGAGCAGGATTCTTTTACAACAACGCAGCATCAGTAGGGACATCCGAGCCAAGTGATCCAACCGCCCTAAGAGTTGTACATTTTTGTTCGTTCGGCCATGCTCATAGACATGGTTTCAGCATTGCCGCGCCACTGGGGGCCAAGTGGTGTCGGCGTGTGTCGTGTGGCGGTATTGGTGACTGCCTCAATTCTGTCAGCCACTCCCAGGCACTCGCTCATGCATGCACACCCGGTCCCATTGTTTTGGGGGCCAGACGTCAGGGATTATGTGCTTCATCCGCCCCAAGTCTGGCCAGATGAATACCCTGAGGCACAGACCTTCCTTAAATGTGGTAGCCGCTTCTCAGGCTCTCAGAATTGAACACTAATTACCCTTTACCTGTGGTCACCATAGTAAGCACGTCACTGCTACGAGGGCCAATAATCGGTTTAAGGTTCCCTGGAGTCACCAAAGCGGCCGGGTAGTCCAGAGAGGCAGCCCAGCATGTGTTTTTTTTGGTCTGATGAATGCATGCGTCCCCAGAGGTGATGCTCGTTGACATTTATTAGCTAGAATTACCTGCCACAGTATACCAAGTTACATTAGAGTATCAAAGGAATCATAACTGGTTTGATGAGCCATTCACATTTTCACTGTACCGGTTGTGTGTACTTAGTCTTGCATGGCTTTTATTTTTTTTTATTATTATTTTTTTAGATGCATTCCGATTTGAAATGTAGCTAATAATAGTTTCTCTCCGGCCACAAAGAACCCTCCAGCTGGAGAGCGCCGCTTGTATGGCTGCCTAAGCACCGCTAGAATCTGACAGAGTGTGACCTTTGAGAACCCTGCACACCTCTCACACCTGAGAACATACCTTTGAGCTCTCTCCAGTCTCTCCCCCAGCTCCGAGCAAGCAGACGTTTTGTAACTATGGTACTCTAAAAAAATTGGTATTTTTTCTATTTCTATTTTTTCCCCACCTGTCATGACCGGGACCTTGTGCAGCTTCTAGCCTGGAAAGGACGTACTGAGGCAGGAAAGACAAGCCACGCTCTCCGCCCAGAATCTTTCATAAGGCAGCTTGGATTATTTTCAATTCAAATATGTTTTAGTACTCAAGAATTCATAAGTTCCAGTCTGGCTTTAGGACACGACACAGCATTGAGTCTGCTCTCCTGAAAGTAGAACGACATTCTCTTTTCCCCTGATGTGAGAAAGCCAGTGCTGCAAGTAATGTTGGATTACGGCAGCATTTGACACCGTGGACCACTCAGTCCTCCTGACACGTCTGGCCCAATGGGTTGGCCTTCAAGGACCTGTGCTGCAGTGGATAAGGTCATATTTTACAGAGGAGTTTTTCTTTCAGGATAGGGGACCTCCTCCTCCTTAGCCCCCTTGACCTCTGGTGTGCCACTGATTTTTTTTTTACAATACACAGACCACAGTAATCTGACATGATGTGAATATAACAAGGCAAATAATAATAACAATTCGATCCTGGCAAAATTTATAAAGTTGTCATGGCTCGTGTTATCTCTAGAGAAAGTTATTTTGCAAATGAGCTAACCGAAGTCTGGAAGAAAAGAGTCCTTGAGGAAGTCTAACTCCAAAATGCTGCTTTGTAAAGACATTTGAAAAAGAAATTAGAAAGGCCAAGACAGCAAATGTATTAGACTCAGTTTTGGAAGTCAGGCTCATAAAAGGTATTTAATCCGTTCAAGACAGTAACTCATTATGAGACGTTTCTGTTAGCACCCCCATGTTACAAGCATGCTAACATTATTTAGCTTTAGAAAACACCACATGTAAGGATGTCTTACCTTTTCAGTGAAAGGAAAGCCAGCTTAGAGTCTGTTTTTATCCTTGAAGCAGATCTCAGCTCTCTGATTTAAATCTCGTCTTATTCCGACGCTGGTTGGACTCCGGTTTGGCTTTTTTGGTGGCACTTAATAAAACCTCTCTTTTCTTGGTCTTACGCAGAGTCCATGTAGGTGTTTCGAGTGCGCTGGAGGCCTGTCTATTACTTGTGTTCGCAGGATTCATTTTCAACTTTACCACTAGCATTGCTTAGTTTAGGCAAATCAGGAAGACAGAACCAGGTAAACAAGCACGTGCATTACGTCATGTCCGCTGAAATAGCGCTAGAGTTTAAATCCTCAAATCCTTCTCATTTCATTGACTGTACAAGCTTACAGAGGCAACTACAGAGAATTCAGCTCATTCTGAACATAAGGCTTTTGCTGATGCAAGTATGAGTTAGATTTTTTTTTTATTAAAACTTCTGTAATACACCTTTTAAGTTTAGAGTTTATAAAATTTTCATCCATACGTTTTTTTTTAGTTATCACGCTAAACAACTATTGAAAAACACTGCCTATTGAACTATCAAAATATTTAGTTTGTCCGAATTTTACAAAATTTGCCAAATTTGTTGCTTTTGGCATGACAAACAAGGAAAACTTTATATTACAGTTTTTGCCCAACGTGACTTTGCTTGAACACATTTTGCAAAACTTGTGCCAAACATTGTGCCAAAACTCTACACACAAGTAAACATGACACAACACTGGGAAATATACCATTCACATCTGTGTCAAATTGAAACTCTACTATCAAAACCTAAACTCTGCTATCAAAACCTAACATTCCTTTGTCAAAATGTAACTCTGATGACAAAATGTCACACACTTGCAGCATATGCATATACTTTCAGATCAGGGGGAACACACTAGTCTACCCTATATAAAACACTGCAGTCTTTGATTTTCACTGTTTAATCAGAAGGCATATTTTCAGGAGGCACATTTTCAAACAACCAAAAAAGCAAATACAGTGGGGATTGAAAGTTTGGGCACCCCAAGTAAAAAATCTCCAAAATGCATCAAATGACAGATTAGACATCCTTATAATAAGTCAAAAAAAGTTAGATTTTATTTCCATCATTTACACTTTCAAAATAACAGAAAACAAAAAAATGGTGTCTGCAAAAGTTTGGGCACCCTGCAGAGTTAATACCTTGTACTGCCCCCTTTGGCAAGTATCACAGCTTGTAAACGCTTTTGTTTGAGGTATCTTAGCCCATTGTTCCTTACAAAAGTCTTCCAGTTCTTTGAGATTTCTGGGCTGTCTGTCACGCACTGCTCTTTTAAGGTCTATCCATAGATTTTCAATTATGTTGAGGTCAGGAGATTGTGAAGGCCATGGCAAAACCTTTAGTTTATGCCTCTTGATGTAATCCACCGTGGATTTTGAGGTGTGTTTAGGATCATTATCCATTTGTAGAAGCCATCCTCTCTTTAACTTCAGCTTTTTCACAGATGGCATCAAGTTAGCATCCAAACTTTGCTGAAATTTTATTGAATCCATTTTTCCTTCTACTCGTGAAATGTTCCCTGTGCCACTGGCTGCAATACAACCCCAAAACATGATCGATCCACCCCCATACAAACATACCTTTGCTCATTCCGGCCAAAAAGTTATATTTTAACCTCATCGGTCCACAGAACTTGTTTCCAAAATGCATCAGGCTTGTCTATATGTTCATTTGCAAACTTCAAACGCTGATTTTTGTGTTGAGGACGTAGAAGAGGTTTTCTTCTGATGACTCTTCCATGAAGTCCATATTTGTACATTTGTAGTATCTCTTTTATAGTGGAATAGTGTACCACAACTCCAGTGTCTGCCAGATCTTTCTGGAGGGATTGTGCAGTCAAACGTGGGTTTTGACTTACTTTTCTCACAATCCTGCGAGTTGTTCTGTCTGATATTTTTCTTGGTCTTCCAGATCTTGCTTTAACTTCCACTGTTCCTGATGACTGCCATTTCTTAATTACATTCTGAACAGAGGATATTGGCATCTGAAAACGCTTTGCTATCTTTTTATAGCCTTCTCCTGCTTTGTGAGCGTCAACTATTTTCAGTTTCAGTTTTCTAGACAACTGCTTAGAAGAACCCATGGTGCTGATTGTTGGGGCAAGGTCAGATGAGTCTGGACATTTAAAACCTTTGAGATTGACATCACCTGGTCTATCCAGACGATGATTGAAAACAATCCATGACACTGTCAGGTCCTAGCTTGTCAAAGGGGGCAGTACAAGGTATTAACTCTGCAGGGTGCCCAAACTTTTGCAGACACCTTTTTTTTGTTTTCTGTTATTAATGGAAATTTAAAAAAAAAATTTTTTTTGACTTATTTTAAGGATGTCTAATCTGTCATTTGATGCCTTTTGGAGATTTTTCCATCTTTTCGTGGCGTCTTTATGCACATTAATAAAAATTTTTACCTGGGGTGCCCAAACTTTCGATCCCCACTGTAGGCCTACTCAATATTGTACATTGCAGCACTGTACATTGCAGTAACATTAATTCAGTTAAAGCAAAAAAATAAAAATAAATAATAGAAAAACACTATACTGTAAACACAGAAAATCATTTCAATTGTGCGTATGTGGGCTCATGGATCTTGCCGTCTGTTGGGGTCTGGCACCGGACTTTGTTCCTCTCAAATGGGACCCTGTAGAGCTGTTTCATGGTGATGTGTTTTCCCAAGATGCGTCTGATTGTGGTGATGCTCACATGGTTTATGTTGTTGAACACTTGCCTGTCAACAACATGGTATTTTCTGTCGTAGCTGGTGGAGACGGATGGCATTGTCTGCCCTCACTAGGTCCACAATGGCAAGTTCCTGCTGTTGTGTGAACAGGCGTTGGTGTCCTCAACCAGAAGGTCTTCTAGTCATTGTAGGGAAATACAACCACAAATTGTCATCGGTTAGCTTCTTTTTCCTACAGTATTTTACTGTATATACTGTACTATCCACTGTACTGAAACATCTCAAAGTAATCATGGTATGTTTCCCAAAAACTACCACTTTGGCTTCAAAAGGAGCATTAGCACACTGCAATACCCTGTACATGTGATGTGGTAATGTGATATATTTATTACTCTGTACAGCACTTTGGTCAACTGTGGTTGTTGTAAAGTGCTTAACAAATAAAGTTGGTATGGTATGGTATGGTATATACTGTAGTACAGTGCTGTAAATACTTTCTGAGTAGAGTGAAAGGTGGAGACATACCTGTTTTCTAGTCGGAATGTTCTCATTACAGATGCCACTGTGAAGTGGCTTAGATGTGAGTGGACTCTATCCCCAGCTTCCCTCATAGTCAGGCCATGGTTGATGACATGGTCCACCAAAGTTGCTGTTATATCATCAGAAACAAGGGGTCCGTGCATGGCTTCTTCGACCTTGACCTTGACCTTGACCTCGTCCTCCTCCTCCTCTTCCTCTTGCTCTACCTCTGCCTCTTCCTCTCCCTCCCTCCATGCTTGCAAAGTTCCAGAAATGGCTAAACAGGTCTTTTTGTAGCTGTCTGATTGGTGTTCAGTTTTGCAAGGAAGTGCATTCAGGTGTGTATTTGAGTGGTTGCAATTACCCGATGTGTTTTGTATTTTGGATACATGTGTTTTCCAAATGGCACCCTGAGATTTCATTTTTGAACGAAGTGTCTTATGTATGAAATAGAGTGTAGTATGCAGGATGAAGTGTGTTGCATAAAGGAGTAAGTGTGTTGCAGAATTGCAACTAGAGTGCAAAGCAGCGCTTTTGTTTAGGGTATGGGTACATGTGTTTGAGATATGGTAACAAAAGCTTCAGGTTGTGGTACTTTAGTCTGAGTATGGGTCTATAGTGTTGTAAAACTGTTAGCAATTGGTCTCAATTGTTCTAGATTCTAACCTTACATTCAATACACTCATTTTACAAATAAAATGACTAATTGTTTAAAAATATTTTGTCAATCAATTAGTTCTTTTAATTTACTTGTACGCAAAATAAAATCTCTCAACTACTACTTTAATTCTTGAGAATGATTATTTACCAAAACTCCACAGCCACCAATCTTCAACGCCAAAATGTTGTATATAACAGTCTGTGCAGGGCGTTGTCCCTTTAGAACTCACTACTGACTTGTGTATTACCAGTTGTCATGGCTTACTCCTTTCTCCAGGCGTCATCTTCACTGGTTAGTATCAATAAAGAATCAATAAATAAATCTACAATAATTATTGTAACTGGTAAATGGCATGCATTTATATAGCACTTTTTTGCACCCTTCTCGGGCACCCAAAGCGCTTTACATCGTGCTTCCACTCACCCCATTCACACACATTCACACCTGGGGCAGACAGAGGGGGGGGGGGCTGCCACACAAACGGCGCTCAACCTTCTCCGACCACCACCAAACACACCTCTACAGTCACACACATTCATACACCAGTGCTACGGACACTGGAGGCAAGGTGGGTTAAGTGTCTTGCCCAAGGACACAACGATAGTATGAACAGGGCAGAGCAGGAATCGAACCGCCAACCTTCCGGTTATAGGACGACTGCTCTACCACTGAGCCACTCCGTCCCTCAACATTAATAATGTAAAAGATGCATACTGTTTTGGGGGTCAGACATCCTGGTGAGAGCTTTGTGTGTGTGTGTGTGTGTGTGTGTGTGTGTGTGTGTGTGTGTGTGTGTGTGTGTGTTTGTGTGTGTTTGTGTTTGTGTGAGTTTGTGTGTGTGTTTTTGTGTGTTTGTGTTTGTGTGTGTGTGTGTTTGTGTGTGTGTGTCTGTGTGAGTTTGTGAAACCAAGATGGCGCCGCTGTGTCCGGCCGCCGTCCAGGTCGCTCCGCTTAGATTGTGTTCTTATTTACTTTTTTACCTACTTTTGCTTTCTCTTTTTACACACATTACCTCTGCACTGATTTCATACGAAAAGGTAATACTTTTGGACATTGGACAACGCTTCACTGACCTGTTTCACGACACTTTATCCTCCAACCCGTCGTGGCCACCTGAGATTCTCCGGGACGCCGGGATAAACAATGGTCACCTGAATAGCCCGAGGCGACGGAACAAGAAACACCGCGGGAGACGTGCTGGGATTCGCAACAGACTGAGGAAAAGAGCACACAGCCCTCCTCTACCGAGCATTTTGCTCGCTAATGTCCAGTCTCTGGAGAATAAGATGGATGATCTTAGAGCCAGGATAAACTTCCAACGGGACATTAGGGACTGTAACATCCTTTGTTTGTCTGAAACGTGGCTCACGCCCTGGGTCCCGGACGCTGCTGTAACGCCGCCTGAAAACTTCTCTGTTTTACGGATGGACAGGACAGCCGAGGCCGGCAAATCAAGGGTGGGGAGTTTGTTTCATGATTAACAAGAAATGGTGTGACCCCAGGAATATCTCCACTCTGTCGCGCTCCTGCTCGCCTCATCTGGAACACCTATCCATTATTTGCCGCCCATCCTATCTGCCTCGGGAGTTTTCATCGATCATCATAACTGCTGTTTACATCCCTCCACAAGCAGACACTGGCTTGGCTTTGTCTGAGCTTCACGATGCGCTCAGCGGCAACATCAACAAACATCCCGACGCTGCTACTATCATCGCTGGGGACTTTAACAAAGCCAAACTCAGGAAAGTCATGCCTAATTTTCATCAACACATATCCTGTCCAACCAGAGGACCGAATACACTGGATCATTGCTACACTCAGTTTAAGAATGCCTACAAAGCTCGCTCACTACCGCTTTCGGCAAATCGGACCATGCCGCCATTTTCCTTACACGGAATATAAACAACGGCTCGTTCAAGAACCTCCGGTGCAGAGGGTGGGCGCGTTGGTCCGCCCAATCAGAAAACAACGTTACAGGCGGCTCGATGGCGTAGACTGGGTCATGTTTTTGCAAGCTCATTGGGCGTCAGCGAGTTCACGGATGTGGCGCTAAGCTTTGTAAACACGCTAGCCGAACAAGCTACGGACAAAATAACTATACGGTCTTTCTCTAATCAGAAACCGTGGGTGGACAGATCAATCCGTGCAGCAATAAACAAGCGCACTGCTGCTTACAACGCCGGCCTTCTGTCGGAAACATGAGCGAGTACAAAGCATCGTGCTATGCTCTCCGACACGCAGTAAGTGCCGCAAAACACAGACACAGGAGCGCAATTTCCAGCTAAATGACTCGACGCATGTGGCAAGGACTAAGGACCATCTGTGACTTTGAAATAAATCCTCTACAGTGGTGAGAGCAGATCCGTCGCTGGCTGGCGAGCTTAACACTTTCTACGGCCGCGAAGCAATCAAAGCAGTGCGAGTCTGCCGATCAGCGCGTCAGGAGCAGCAGTCAGAGCAGCGATCATCATGCCATCACCGTGACGGAGGACGAGGTTCGAAAGGCACTAAAACGAGTGAATGTAAGGAAAGCAGCTGGACCTGACGGGATTTCTGGCCGTGTTCTGCGGTCCTGCGCTGATCAGCTCGCTGGTTTGTTTACATCCATTTTTAATGAGTCTCTTGCCACATCGGTGGTTCCCACCCCATTCAAAAATCGACCATCATCCCTGTGCCAAAAAACAATAAACCCTCTTGTCTAAATGACTATCGTCCAGTTGCCCTCACATCAATAGTCATGAAGGTCTTTGAGGACTGGTTAAAACGTCATCTGCTCCTCCATCCCGGATACTTTGGACCCCCTTCAGTTTGCTTATCGCCCTAACAGATCCACAGATGATGCCATCTCTCACATCCTGCACTCTTCTCTCACACATATTGACAGCAATAACAGGAACTATGTAAGACTGCTATTTATTGACTATAGCTCAGCTTTTAATACTATAGTCCCCACTAAGCTAGCTTCAAAACTCATAGACCTCGGACTGAATCCTTCACTTTGCAACTGGATCCTTGATTTCCTCACCGGCAGACCTCAAGTGGTGAAACTAGGCCAGTACACCTCCAGCTCCATCACACTGAACGTAGGAGCCCCACAGGGCTGTGTCCTGAGTCCCCTGCTCTACTCCTCTACACACACACGACTGC
>CM044566.2:0-100000 GCA_024416835.2 Perccottus glenii | reverse complement strand
TCAATCAGTGTACTCCACTGAGCGTATACCAAACCTTGATTGAGATTATACTGATTTTTATTATCGTTTCCTTTTTGCCTTTTAAGTGTTAAAAACAAATCAAAAACCTTCCTTGTCAAAGTAGTAAGTCAAGTCTTAGTAAGGAAGACTATAGTCATTCTCTCTCACCATTTTCTATGGTGTACAATGTCCTGGTGTATGTATTAAAAACTTTTAATTACTTATACAAATAATGTAAATGTATGAGTTGAATGTATGATTTTATTTATTTAATGTTTTCATAAATTGTGTGTGTAGCAAATGCTAAAGACAAATTTCTGCCTTTGTTTACAAATTGGAAACAACGTTTATTCATTCATATACATATACATATACATATACATAGTCATGGCCAAAGGCCCAGAAACCGGAAGACTCCAGCGCAAACCCCAGGCACAGGCAAAAGGTTCAAAATAAAAGTTTATTTGGTCCACAAGGTACAAAACAAAATCCAGGAAAAAAACCAAGGCTAGGGTCCGAACATATCATCCAGGAATAAAAATACAAAAGAAACCAGACTACGAAAACACTAAACAGAAACTCCACAGAAAACACAGACTAAAACAGATGAGCCACAGGGAAACACCGCACAGACTCACAGTAGGGTTGAAGACGACCTGGCACTGAGCAACAGAACACACAGGTATAAATAGACAGACAACAAGGAACAGGTGAAACACATCAGGGCGGAGCAGGTAATCACACAGAAGGGGAAGACAACAGGCAGGAAGTAAATCATAAAACACAGACAGGAGTCAGACATTTCAAAATAAAAAAACAAGAACTCAAATACAATCTTAAAACAAAAATCAAATACAATAATAAATATATGACATTAAAAAACAGACAGACACACAGAATACACTAACAAAACAGACAGACTATTTTCACAGACATGAATCCTGACATATATATATTTAACCTTTCTAGGAATTCAATTTGTCCGTCACAACAGTCACCAGCTCAGCAGAATCTATCCTTCCGGCCAGCGTCTCCAATCCTCCAACTTCAACCCTCAGAACATGTGGAATGGAGGCTGTCAAATTGGTGAGCAAAAAAACCCCACAAGATAAGATAAGCAAGAATTCAAAAGGAACCACCCTAACGTGGTCTGATGAACAGGAAAACCAGTTCCAACATTAGGCATGCATATCAAGCTGTGTCCAGATTTTCTCATAATAATAATAACAATAATAATATTATTATTATTATTATTATTATTATTATTATTATTATTATTATATGTTAAAATAAGGAGTCCTACCAGGCCTGGTTGGCTTGTGGGACTCCTTAAGCAGCTGACGGGTACCGGCATACCAAGCGGGCAGCAGCCTGAGTGGTTATGGAGGCATAAACTCGTGTCTGGAAGGAGTTTGGCGAGGCCATGGAAAAGGCCTATTGACCTCAAACAGATTCTGGCAAACCGTCCAGCGCCTAAGGAGGGGAAATCAGTGCCCTACCAACACTGTTTACAGTTGAGGTGGGCAGCTGTTGACCTCAGCTGGGGATATTATATGACGGTGGAAAGAATACTTAGAGGATCTCCTTAATCCCACTGACTTGTCTTCCACTGAGGAAGGCCTAGGGCTTGGAGGTGGACTCGTCCATCACCTAAGCTGAAGTCACCGAGGTAGTTATGAAGCTTCTGGATGAGCTCCACCTCAAGTCTCTGGATGTTGTGGGGCGGTCTTGTGTTGGAGGGTACATGGGGTCCGGGGGCTGTCCGGTGCCTGTACGACCAGAGCAGGAGCTTGGTTTGCATTTCCGGCAGAAAATCAGACCTGTTCCCGGTGCATGTTGGACTCCAGCAGGGCTTTGTCACCGGTCATGTTTATAGTTATTATGGACAGGATTTCTAGAGGCACCCAGGGGCCGGAGGTTTGGCAAACACGGGATCTCTTCTCTGCTTTTTGAAGATGATGTTGTCATTTTGGCTCTATCAATTTGGCTCTCAATTTACCAGTTGACATAAGTTTCTACTTTCACCTATGGTCATGAGCGATTGGACAAGATCCCGGATAAAGGCAGCCAAGATTACCTTTCTCCCACGAGTGGGTGGACGCTCCTTTAGAGATAGAGTGAGGAGCTCGGCCACTTGGGAGGAGCTCAGAGTAGTCTCTGCTCCGCCACATCCAGGGGCCAGCCACAGGTGCTGGCACTGCTATGACCTTGGTCTTTGTTGTCTCCTTGGACTGTGCTGAGCTATGTTTATTTGTTCATGTGTTTTGTTCATTTGTGTTTTGCTTGTTAAAGAAATCTGAAACTTAAAAAAAAAAAATTGTGTTGTCTCGTCTAGTTGCTCTAAACTTCCAGACCCCCGGTGAACAGATGGACCTTAACAGGGGCAAGTTTCTTCATAATGGTCAGTGTGGCTACATCCTGAAGCCCCCATTCATGTGTCACCCAGACACAACCTTCAACCCTGAAAATGTTGGTGGAGGTCCTGGCCACAACCCAGTTTTTCTCACTATCCGGGTAAGATTACGGTCAAGCAGTAACAGCAAAAATGAATTGTATTCTATGTTAGGTTGCTGTTTGTATTTTCAATTTTTTTCACAAAATTATATTTTTCTCACTCCAGGTTATTTCAGCCCAGCAGCTGCCTAAACCAGAATGGGATACGCCCAGATCTATTGTGGACCCTCAGGTGTGGGTGGAAATACATGGCGTTCCCATTGACAACAACAAGAAAAAAACTCATTATGTTGATAACAACGGTCAGTACTGATAAACAATTTGGTTTATTTTCCTCTCTTATGGTCTGATTCTCTTTTAGTGAGTGTGCCTGTTAGACTATACTCAAGGACTTAAAAACTCAGAGTTCTATTTCATCCCTTCTGACCGCCAGAGGCGGTGCTTCAAGCACTGGATGATCATCCTTGCGCACTCGCAGGTCGAGAATTAATAACAACAAAGTCACCTGTGACCTCCCGGTGACCCATGTGAGGCTATATAGTCACGTGACACCGGAAGCTCAGTCCCTATTCACCTTCTCGCATTGCAGGTTCATGTGTGGGTGTTGTAGCATTCTACTGCTAATACCACAAATTTTGTTCTGATTTAGCGCTTGTTGCCTGTAGCCCGCGACTGCTCTACAGTCGGGGTTTGCGGTGTTCTCGCCTCCGGGGGCTGCACAAGCTGCGTTTGAATAACGTTTGGAGAGTAAGGCTGGATTGTTTTGACAATTTGTGAGTTATTTCCGTGCTTGAGCTCGGTAGATTTACTTTGGGTGTTGCATGTTTACTTGATACATAACGCGTCACTAGTGGCGTTTCTCTGCTCGACCTGACCCGGCGGCACCCCTTTTCACTACAGACGTGTTCAGCCTAAATTATTATTTGGCTTAGTAGAGCCGTATTCGGTTGTCTACTCTGCTGGTTGATTATACAGCCGCGTTGGCTGCTTCCTTGTTTGTTTTATCATTATTATTGAATAGCCGCGTTCGGCTTTTCATTCAGATTGTTAATTGACACATAACGCGGTCACTAGTGGCGTTCTCTGCTCGACCTGACCCGTTGGCACCCCTTTTCACTACAGACGTGTTCAGCCTAATTTATTATCGGCTTAGTAGAGCCGCATTCGGTTGTCTACTCTGCTGGTTGACTATACAGCCACGTTGGCTGCTTCCTTGTTTGTTTTGTCATTTTTTGTTGAATAGCCGCGTTCGGCTTTTCATTCAGATTGTTAACTGACACATAACGCGGTCACTAGTGGCGTTCTCTGCTCGACCTGACCCGTTGGCACCCCTTTTTCACTGCAGGCGTGCCGGTTTATTCCGTGCGGAGTCGCTAGTGGCATTTTCGACTCGACCCGACTCCTGCTGACTTCAGACTAGCGTGGCTGCTATGATGCTGGAGTCCCTTGGTTGTCGGTCCTGCATGGCGCAGCTGGAACCGGACGATGGGCATGATTTGTGCCCCTCGTGTCTCGGGGCGGAGCTGCCGACGGCAGGTCAGCCGGGGGGGCACAAGCGTCCAGCTGCTGGAACTAGTGACCCTACTCAGAAAAGGACCAGGAAAGGGCACGGAGAGCGGTTGGCTGCACAAGTGAATGCACTGCAGTCCGAACTGGCCCAAATGAGAGCCCTTGTTAGTGGCCTCCAGGCAGATCCCAGCCCTACGGTGGCGGCCCAGCAGGGTCACACTATTGCCCCTGTGTGCAATGATTCCATTTCCCTGGCGGCCTCGGACACCCTGTTTCATCAGGGGTTTGGCGATTTGAGTCCGAGAAGTTCTGAGTCGGGGTCTATGCCCTCTACTGGTTCTCAGAGCGGGGCAGGGGAATCTGTCATCCCGCAATACGTACGTCGTTGACTCGCTTGGGGTTGGAGATCCCACCGGCTGAGGCGGCTCCTTCCAGTGCTTTCTTCCGTAGAGCGTCGGCGGCGTCACACTTTATGGTTCCTCCGTCGGAGGAATACGTGAGGGAACTGCACGCCTGCTGGGCTGACCCCAGAGTTTTTTCAAGGCCTACCTCTGATGGTAGGGCTTTGGCTGCTATGCAGAGGTTTGGCCTGGGCCATATGCCGGCGGTGGAGCCGGCCATTGCGTCACTTATTGTCCATCCTGAGGAGACTCTAAGGACAAATGCCCGGTGCCCACGACCGCAGTGCCGGGTTACGGACGATCTGCTCTGTAAGGCGTACGACATGGGGGCCCGTATGGGTCGCATTGGGAACTCCTTGTCGCATTTAATGCTGGGCCTGGCCTCGTCACTGGAGGCTGTTCCGGTGGATCAGCCTACGCAGGGACTGGTGGATGCAGCTTTTCAAGCATTCGCCCTCCAGTCGAGAGAAGTTGGTCGTCTGCTGTCGACCTTAGTGCAAACTAGGCGCCAGGTTTGGTTGGCGCAATCTCCTCTAGCCGAGACCTGTAGGAGGGCTTTGAGAAGCCTTCCTGTTCTCCCAGGGGAGTTGTTCGGTTCGGCCGCGTTGGAGGCCTTAGAGCGCACAGCTCAGGCTAGCCTCACGAGACAGCAGTTGGCGGGCCTGCATAGGCGTGCGCCCCGCCAGAGGGCGCCGGTTGCCCCACCAACTCCTTCTCGGAGATATGCAACGCCACGACACTCTTTTCCTGCACCCAGCAGCTCGGAGGTAAGACCGTTTCCAAGGGCCAGAGCCCGGGAGCCTCGTGCTCCAATGGCTGCGCAGCCCGGTCGCCGCCCCCCCAGGCCCTCAGGGCGCCAGGGGGGTCCCAGGTGAGGCTTTGGTGCCGGCAGTGGGACATTTTACCCCGGGGCAAATCGAATACTGGATGGCCCACACCCCGGATACTTGGGTTGTGGCCACTTTGTCTCGGGGGTATCGCCTCCAGTTCCACCGCCGGCCACCTGTTCCTGGTCGAGTCAGAATGACTGTGATCCAGGATCCGATCAGAGCACAGGCACTGACTCGGGAAATTGGCACCCTACTGGGCATGGGTGCTATAATTCCCGTGGACCCCCTGGTAGATCCAGGGGGCTTTTATTCCCGCTATTTTTTAGTACCGAAAAAAACGGGCGGTTTGCGTCCAGTTTTGGACCTCAGGGGTCTGAATGCGTTTTTAAAGGTCCTCACATTCAAGATGTTGGGTGTCAGACAGGTTCTTCAGGCAATTCACCCAGGAGACTGGTTCACGTCCATAGACCTAAAGGACGCCTATTTTCATGTCCCTATTGCGCCGCAACATTGGCGTTTTCTCTGCTTTGCTTTTCAGGGGAAGCACTATCAGTTTCGAGTCCTCCCATTCGGCCTCTCTCTGTCTCCTCGGGTTTTCACAAGGTGCGTGGCGGCAGCGCTGTCCCCCCTGCAGGTTCAGGGGTTGAGGATCCTGCCTTATCTCGACGATTGGCGGATCTGTGCTCCCACCCGCGAGCAGGCAGTTCAGGATACGCAGACAGTGCTCAGGCACGTGTCATGTCTGGGACTACGGGTGAACTCGGCAAAGAGTTGCGTGGCGCCGTCACAGGTGGCCACTTTTCTTGGGGTAGTGCTCGACTCGAGGGCAATGATAGCACGTCCTTCACCCCGGCGTATCGGGGACATTCTGGATATGCTCCCGAGATTTCGACGCGGGAGATCCCTTCCCTACGCCCGATTTCCTCAGGCTTCTGGGCAAGCTGACTGCTGTCGCATGGTGACTCCTGGGGCTGCTTTCTCGAAAAGATGGCTCAATGGCCTGCGCTTGGACCCCACATGCCGCGCTCACAGACGGCGGCGGGTGCTTGTCTCTCCCCAGTGCATGAGGTCTCTCTCTCGGTGGAGGAACGAGACCTTTATGCTGGAGGGTGTCCCTCTGGGTCCTCTTCCCTCCCGAAGGGAAATTGTGCACACAGATGCATCCCTGTTGGGTTGGGGCGCAACATGGCAAGGACGGGTGGCTCAGGGGGTGTGGTCCCTACGCCAGAGCAAGCATCATATCAATGTACTGGAGCTCATGGCCGTTCAACTTGCTTTGAACCATTTTCTCCCATTTCTGCGAGGGCGACACGTGATGGTGAGGTCCGACAACACTGCCGTGGTTTTCTACATAAACCACCAGGGTCGGCACCAAGTCGGAGAGCCTATTAAGGGTAGCTCAGCGGATCCTGAACTGGGCGGCACCACTTTTTGCCAGTCTGAGGGCAGTACACATTCCCGGGGTGCGGAACAAGTCAGCCGATTTCCTGTCCCGCCGGAGGCCGGTGGCGGGAGACTGGAGGCTTCACCCGGTGGTGGTGGAACACATTTGAAGGCTCTACGGCAGGGCGGAGGTGGATCTCTTCGCCACTCGGGAGTCCACCCACTGCCCCCTTTGGTTTTCAATGGGGGACAACACTGGCCCTCTGGGTCAAGATGCACTCGCCCATGACTGGCCCAGTACGCTCCTCTATGCATTCCCTCCATTTCCTCTGATCTCTCAGGCACTCCTCCGGGTCCTTCAGGAGGGCCACAGTCTCCTCCTGGTGGCTCCGTTCTGGCCAGCGAGGACCTGGTTTCCTCTGCTGTGCAAGCTTTGCTGCGGCTCTCGGCGCCTCCCCAGGAGGGATCTCCTGTCGCAGCTGGGGGGACGGCTCCTCCACCCCGACCCCACTCGACTGAAGCTCTGGGTGTGGCCCCTGCAGGGCCCGGCGTGACATTCTCTGATTATGCCGGGGAGATTGGGCATACCATGAGTAATGCACGTGCTCCATCTACTCGCCTGTTGTATTCCTACAAGTGGAAACTGTTTGACGCATGGTGTCGCGACAAAGGCTGTGGTCCGGTGCGTTGCTCGGTGTCAACGTTGCTTGCTTTTTTGCAAGGGCAGCGCAATCGCGGGCGTTCACCGGCGACTCTAAAGGTATATGTGTCTGCCATCTCCTGTTGGCACGAAGGATGGGACGGGTCTACAGTGGGTCGTAACAAGGATGTCTCACTGTTTCTGAAGGGTGCTCGACGTTTGCTTCCCGCTGGCTGCCCTAAGGTCCCGGCGTGGGATCTTTCCCTGGTTCTTGAGGCCCTGCGGTCGCCCCCGTTTGAGCCCCTTACATGTGCGGGTCTCAAGTGGCTCTCAATGAAGACAACGTTTCTTCTGGCGATGGCCTCGGCGAAACGAGTGAGTGAGCTCCACGCTCTGTCCACGGAGGAGTCTTGTTGTCGTTGGCATCCTGACGGGTCAGGGGTTTCCCTGTGGCCTAATGCAACTTTCGTTCCGAAGGTGCCGCTGGGTGCGCCACTCACCCAGCCGCTACAACTGGCACGTTTTGAAGCTGGGGCTCCTTCAGGGGCCCTCTGTCCTGTCCATGCTCTCGAGGCCTATATACGCTCCACGGCGTCGAAACGGCGGTCGAACAGCCTGTTCGTTTGCTTTGCCGGCCCACATAAAGGTCAGGCTCTCTCAAAGCAACGTCTCGCGCACTGGATAGTGGAGGTTATTTCTAAGGCATATGCTTTACAGGGGCGGTCGCTGCCACCTGGAGTGAGGTGCACAAGGGGCCTGTCGACTTCTTGGGCCGCCATGAAGGAGGTGCCCCTGGGAGTGATCTGTGCAGCAGCATCATGGACACACCCAAGCACTTTTGCAAGGTTCTACAGAGTGAACGTCATATCCCCGCAACCACTGGAAGGGGTTCTCAGGCGTCATCCGGCTGCATCACACTGAGGTATGGCTGGTGGTGGTTCCTCGGGACCTTGCTGGTATTCTTCATCCAGTGCTTGAAGCACCGCCTCTGGCGGTCAGAAGGGATGAAATAGAACGAAAGTTACAGATGTAACGGTTCTATGAATCCCGGATCACTGCCAGAGTGCCAGGTCCCTCGGAATCCTCCTGTTTTCGCGAGAAGGTCTTTGGGACTGAGCTTCCGGTGTCACGTGACTATATAGCCTCACGTGGGTCACCGGGAGGTCACAGGTGACTTTGTTGTTATTAATTCTCGACCTGCGCAAGGATGATCATCCAGTGCTTGAAGCACCTCCTCTGGCAGTCATCCGGGATTCATAGAACCGTAGTTACATCTGTAACTTTCGTTTTCAGGTCCTTACTTCGTAATTTTCAGAATTTAAACATCAGATGAATACTATACGCAACTCTTGTATCTATTTATGAGCTCGAGCCACCCAGCCCTGCCACCAACATTTCTGTGGAATCACTGTAGTAGACCCCGCAACATGATTGGTACAAAGGGTCATTCTGATATACAAAGAGATCAGGTCAAGTGTCCTAGTACAGGATAACCAACAGGATTAAAACATATATCTCTCTTAAGGCTTTAATCCCAGGTGGGATTGTACATTCAACTTCACTGTCCACACCCCTGACCTTGCCTTGGTTCGCTTCGTGGTTGAGGACCATGACTACACTTCCAGCAATGACTTCTTAGGACAGTTCACCTTGCCTTTTACAAGTCTTCAAAGAGGTTGGTATAAAAAATTAGTTCTGAATTTATGAAAGGAACTGAGAATTTACATCTTCCCTTACCCCACCAGGCTATCGTCATGTGCGCCTACTTAAGTTGGATGGCTCCAGTCTCTCTCCTGCCTCTCTGTTTATTCATGTAAAAATCAGCTCTTGCCAGAGCAGTAACTCCAAAGCTGCAACCAAGTCTTCTGTCAGGTCTCCAGCCAAGTACCTCGCCACAAAGCACTAGCTCTGGCATTTTAGATTTTTTTAGATATTTTAGATAAAAATATTCCCAATAGTCTATTCATTTCATAGCTTTTCTTGCTTCCAGCAGTGTATGTTTATGCTGAGTTTATCTCTATCAGTTCTCAATCATATTTTAGCCATGTGTTGCCAAGGTGAATGAAATCCTTGAGGCCTTCAGAATCATCAGTAGTAATTGTAATGAAACTGTACTTTACCCCAGAGTAATAAGAGTAATCCGATTTACAGTTGTGAAGCCCGCCAAGTGGTGCCAAAAAGAGCCCAGGGCTAGCTAGCAGGCACACAGTAACATCAGCATTTTTACGTCGTCTGATTGGATGGTTTAGAGAGCGTAGCCTACTAGACAGAGCTAGCCAGATACACAATAGAGCAGTAATTGTCGGGCCTAAAGTGAATGACTGCAACTGCCAATGAGACGGAATATACTTTCAGTAGCATTAGCCTTTAATAGCAATAGAAAAGGATTTATTGTTGTTATATGCTTTGCGTTAACAGAAAATATATATATATATATATTTATATTTTCTGTTAACGCAAAGCATATAACCTTACATTTTAGCAATTGCATTACAAGAATATAATCTCTTATTAAATATAATATATATATATATATATATATATATACACATAAATATATATATATATATATATGTGTATACATATAGATATATATATATATATATATATATATATATATATAAATACATCATAAAAGATCTGTTAAATCTGAAAAATGCTTGTCTGATGAGCCACAACAGTAGAGTTGTGACGTTCGTGAACGAACCGATTCTTTTGAACGGCTCATAAAAATGAACGATGGGAGCCGAGTCGCGGCTGGAGGGGAGCCGTTCTTTCTGTCGTTCTTTTTCCTATGTGTGTATCACACAAATGAGCTCCTCCGCGAGACACAACAGTTATAGGGGGAGGGGCGCACCCAGCGCAGGCCGACCCTTTACAGCGTGATGATATTAGGTATTAGTTGTGCACGCATCCTTCACGTGAGTACTCCAGTGGAAAAAATAAAAATAGTATGTAGTATGTAGACATTTCCATTTTATTGATTCTAATTTTATCTACTTTAAATATTTTTTGTTTTCTATCAAAATGTTCTTGTGTGGAAGTGTTTGTAGTAAAAGCTGTTTTGCACAGAAATTCATTGCAGCTGGCTTTGTTTGATGTTTGATTGATTGTTTGATGTTTATCTGTGAGTAGGTATTGTATGAATAACATAAGTCAACGTAGCTTTACACACACACACACACACACACACACACACACACACACACACACACACACTTTGTACTAAATGTAAATCCAAAATAGTGATGTCACTGTCTAAGCGGAGGGATTTGTGCAACCCTATGGAATATAGTCCACACATGACAAATGAGGTAATAATCAATATTTCAGAATAATTCAAACCCAGATATTGGTGTGTGATATCTGAGTTTTAATTATTTGACTACAAATCTCACCTCATCATTCCTCCCAGTAAGAAGCCAGCCCCCAAGCTGGCTTCTTAAAACTGACTAAATATTTAAAAAGAGCCTAAAGACTACAAATCTACAAAAAAAGGAACGGATCGCGAAGATCCGGATCCCCTCAAAGAGCCATAAATCCCATCACTACACAACAGTGTTTAATATCAAATATGAATTTGATATAAATATGAATTCCTGTTTTTATGTCCTTGGTAACTCATAACTACAGTTGACATTACAGTGTGAAAATAATTTTCACTTTTGAACTCCTTGATCTAAATCAAGATCTGTACCCACAACAACTGTCAAAATTTGTAGTGAAGTTATTTTATTAGGCCCGAGCCGGTGATGACCGGGACGGCCTATTGTTTTTGCTCGGAAATTTTTTATTTATTTTTTTTCTGCAAAATGATCCTAAATTTGACCCAGTGAACATGCACAAAAAATCATTTTTATTGGTCCCTGACTTCAAGCTCGGCGAAAAATGTATGTATTTAACGTCCCCGGAAAAAAAAATACGAAAAATGACTCAGTGGCGACCCCTAGAAAAGTCTATGGGCCTATGGAAAGTGAAAAGTAACTTTTTTCCAACGTAGAAAAATGAAACCTGGTACATCCATAGGACACCTCAGGGCAAACAGAAAAGTCAATGACAACCACCCCCTATCTATAAATGTGTTGCCATAGCAACGTCCCAAATATGTGGAAAAAGTCATTTGGAAGTAAAACTTTTAGTTTGTCGTAGGCAAATGAAACTTGGTACACACATCCAGCATGGGCTTATGAACAAAAAAGCCAATGGGGACCACACCCTATCACACACGGGAAGGCGGCCATTTGTAATTGAAGATGTGAACCGACTTAGAATACACCTCTCTTTTAAAAAACAACAAAAAATAGCTGCTTCATTCCACAGACACCAAACTTGGGCAAAATGAGCTAAACACATGTATGTAAAATAGACAGGCATTTTTCTTGACATTTTTGCTCGAGTTATATTTTTTTTTATTATAATTTTTCTGTAAAATGATCCTCATTTTGACCCAGTAAACGTGCAACTAAAAGTCAAATTTATTGGCCCCAAAATTCAAGTCCGGCAAAAATGTATGTATTTGAAGTCCCCGAGGAAAAAGAATAAAAAATGACTCAGTGAATGAAAATACATTGGGCCTATGGAAAGTGAAAGTATTTTTTTTCCAATGTAGAAATACAAAACTTGGTACATCCATAGGACACCTCAGGGCAAACAGAAAAGTTTATTACAGCCATACCGTAAACTCAACAGGAAATCCACTATGTTGGGTTAAACCTAAATCGCACCCCTTGTGTCTAAACAGCTCCATTTGGTGATTTGGTGAGTATCATTTAGACACCTATGCCAAAAAAGTTATCAGTTCCAGTACCAGTAGCCAGGATCCTTCCTCAGAATCCTTTGGAACTTGTAACTTTGTACTTTTAGACAAGTTATATTTACATTTTGCCTTTTTAAACAGGGGGGTGCAGCGATTCCTGAGTCATCTCAAATCTCCAGCCAGTACTTTGTTTTTCTCGCCTTAGCCCAAGCATAATCTATTATTTTCAAAGGTTTAGACAGCTCCCAGGAAAACCAGGGATTGTGGAGACCTTTAACTCTAAATTACAAGGTGGTGTAGCAGGCCCCAGCAGTAGCACAGGCCCGGTTATTTGACATTACCGTGAAGTTTACGCTTTAAAGCACGAAATGCAATCTTCCGAGTGCATGTGTCCCCGCGGTCTCAAGGGAGGCGAGGGCCTTTATCGCCGCTTGCGGCTTTAATTACTATTGTGTTTTCTTTTGTACACCTAATGAACTAGCTTTAAAGTTATTATATTTAGAAAACGTACTGCCTGTATCTGCGCTCTGTCCTAAAACAAATTCATTCAAGTCTTTGAAATAACTTTGTAACCCTTTCCAAAATTTTTTAAACAATTCTTGATTATAGCTTTTCTGAAAACTCTTTTTGGCGAGGCATGACTCGCATGTGTTCTTCTTGTGCAGAGCAAACTCCAAAAGTTTGAAGAGTTTTTATCAGTCAAAGTAGCTGTAGTCCACACCTCCAAACGTATTATCTTAACGAGCATCCAGGTGTGCTAAACCCTGACTAGCATTTTTTTAGGTCATTAACCTCAAGGGTTCACATACTGTACATTTTCCACTAGCACTGAGGTTTTTTGGTTGTTCTCAATAAAGACATGAAAGATCAAATTTTTTTTGTGTGATTATTTTTAGACAAATTATGATAGTCAATAGCCTTGACTTAGATGAAGATTAGATTTTAAGACAAATATATTCATAAAACCATGAAGTTCCAAATGTAATTTAAATCTCTTTATACGAGACACTTTTGCTCAGCCATGTTTGAGACAGCACCAGGATAACTGGATTTGTTGAATGAATCCAAATTTTTACTAAATCCAGTTTAGGGAGCGGGCTTCTGACAT
The DNA here is from genome assembly GCA_024416835.2 of Perccottus glenii. Classification (NCBI taxonomy): domain Eukaryota; kingdom Metazoa; phylum Chordata; class Actinopteri; order Gobiiformes; family Odontobutidae; genus Perccottus; species Perccottus glenii. The sequence goes on along the minus strand of CM044566.2, from coordinate 86,919 downwards.
TTAAATGAATAATACCAAGGCCACTTCTGGCTCTAAAATCCTCCAGGGTATTAATATTATTTAGAGCAGGGCTTGGATGGTTTGAATATTGCCAGACAGTAAAGGTAAAAGCAAAATAAAGCATTTACACTTTTAATTAAAAACATTTTGAGCAACCTCATTGTTAATAGGGTGAACACCCTGAGTGTATAAAACTTCTGAATAAACAAAACATTTTTAGTACAGAGATACAAGACAAACTTAGTATTTTAAGATTATTTTAATCTGGCCCACAAGTAGGCAGCAAAGACAGAACAGTGCGAACCGAGGACCAGGTCATTGTCATTCCCTTTGGTAGACACAGAGGGGGGCGTGGCACATTTATCGGTGCCACACAACCCCCTAAGACACTACCTCACAAATGGGCCTCACGTATACCTACCACCATACATCATACACTGAGTGTACTAGCATTGAGTGTTAGATATTAGCTGTGTCTTTTTTTGCTGCTCAAAGGAATTTTGTGCAAAAACCACTGGGATATTTTGTTGTACATACCATGGCAGAATATGAATGATAACACAAAAAACATTTTTTCACTCAGTTAGTGGTTGGGTGAAGCAACTTATTGTCAAACAATTGTGTTCACTCTTTTTAAATTATAATGACAACAAAAACTACCCAAATGACCCTGATAAAAACACATACCAAGTATTGCCACCTTCAACATCAATGTTAGCATGAACTGTTTGTGGTAGTTTTGGATGAGGCTCTTTATTTTCTCAGATGGTAAAACTGCCCCTTCTTGTCAAAAAGCTTCCAGTTCCTGTCAATTCTTGGGCTGTCTTGGATGAACTGCATGTTTGAGATCTCCACAGAGTGGCTCAATGATACTGAGGTCAGGAGACTGAGATGGCCTGTCCAGAACCTTCACTTTATGCTGCTGTATCCAATGACAGGTCGACATGGCCTTGTGCTTTGGATTGTTGATTTGTTGGAACATCCAAGTACGTCCCATGTGAATCTTTGGATGATATTCGGCACTGTAGATGATGATAACGTCAAACTCTTTGCAATTTTTCTCTGAGAAACTCTTTTCTGATATTGCTCCACTATTTTTTGCCGCAGCATTGGAGGAATGCCAATTTTGACTTCTGAGAGACACTGCCACTCTGAGAGGCTCTTTTTATACCCAAGCATGTTGCCAATTGATCTAATACATTGCAAATTGGTCCTCCAGCTGTTCTTTATATGTACATTAAACTTTTCTGGCCTCTTATTGCTATCTGTCCCAACTTTTTTGGAATGTGTAACGCTCATGAAATTTAAAATGAGCCAATATCTGGCATTACATTTCAAAATGCCTCACTTTCAACATTTGATATGTTATCTGTGTTGTATTCTGAATAAAATAGTGAAATTTAAAACTTCCACATCATTGTGACCAAATGGACATGTTAATTCAAGGTGTGTGCACTAATTAGCATCACAGGTGTGTACAATCTTGTAATCAGTCAGTGGGCCTATTTATAGGGCTTCAGGTAGTCACTGTGTTGTCTGGTGACATGGTGTGTACCACATTCAACATGGACCAGAGGAAGAGAAGGAAAGAGTTGTCGCAGGAGAATAGAAAGAAAATTATAGACAAGCATGATAAAGGTAAAGGCTATAAGACCATCTCAAATCAGCTAGATGTTCCTGGGACTACAGTTGCACATATTATTCAGAAATTTAAGATCCATGGGACTGTAGCCAACCTCCCTGGTCGTGGCCGCAGGAGGAAAATTGATGACAAATCAAAGAGACGGATAATCCGAATGGTAACAAAAGCCCAGAAAGACTTCTAAAGAGATCCAAGGTGAACTCCATGCTCAAGGAACATCAGTGTCAGATCGCACCATCCGTCGTTGTTTGAGCCAAAGTGGACTACATGGGAGATGACCAAGGAGGACACCATTGTTGAAAACAAATCATAAAAAAGCTAGACTGGAATATACCAAACTACACGTTGACAAGCCACAAAGCTTCTGGGAGAATGTCCTATGGACAGATGAGACAAAAATGGAACTTTTTGCCAAGGCACATCAGCTCTATGTTCACAGACGGAAAATGAAGCATATCAAGAAAAGAACACTGTCCCTACTGTCAAACATGGAGGAGGCTCTGTTATGTTCTGGGGCTGCTTTGCTGCATCTGGCACAGGGTGTCTTGAATCTGTGCAGGGTACAATGAAATCTGAAGACTATCAAGGGATTCTAGAGAGAAATGTGCTGGCCAGTGTCGGACAGCTTGGTCTCAGTCGCAGGTCATGGGTCTTGCAACAGGACAATGACCCAAAACACAGCTAAAAACACCCAAGAATGGTTAAGAGGAAAACATTGGACTATTCTAAAGTGGCCTTCTATGAGCCCTGACCTCAATCCTATTGAGCATCTTTGGAAGGAGCTGAAACATGCCGTCTGGAAAAAACACCCTTCAAACCGGAAACAACTGGAGCAGTTTGCTCATGAGGAGTGGGCCAAAATACCTGCTGAGAGGTGCAGAAGTCTCAGTGACAGTTACAGGAATCGTCTGATTGCAGTGATAGCCTCAAAAGGTTGTGCAACAAAATAAATAAATATATATATATATATATATATATTTTTTTTTTTTTTAAAGTACAGAAAGACCTGCACACATGAAAGTATGAATGCTATTAAAAAGATACAGTATTGGTATACAAATTGCACTTGTGTGTACATTTGATTTATGCCCTATGTGAATTTTAAGCACTGTAATATTTGTTAAAGGTAGAAAGTAGGGGCTCTTGTGACTGGAAGGTAGTTGGAAATCTTAGCGACAGTTCATACATCTGGAAAGGTTGAGATCATTATAATTTCACAGTTGTGACACAGTGTGTAACACAACTGTGTCAAACAGGTTGTGGGAGATGCAAGGCTACAAGACAAAATAGTTGTTGGAGTCACAGAGAAACTGTTGACTGAAGAAAATTCAAATGAAAGACTTGTTAGTTACAAGATGTAACTAACTATATGTTGTATACAGAAAATGTTGTACATTCAAAATTGAATTACACAGTCTAGTCTAAACCACTCAAAAGTCTTTTTTTATCCACCTTGTAAGCTTCACCTGTTTTAGTTCAGAGGAAAACAAATGTAACGTTGTAACTGTTAAGGCTACGGCTAAGCTATTCTGCCAACAAACAGAGAAACTAAAGACGAAATTGCGAGTTTAATGACAATTATTACTTGCATACATTACACCACATGCAATCGTTAAGATAAAGTCATTGTAATAAAACTTGACAATTGCAAAGTCAAGTTAGAACCAGTTGTCGATGCATCACAAGTTAACCTGAGAGTTCATCTAACGCTGTCTGTCACAGATGACTCTGTCTAATCTCAAACGTACTTTACTGGAGTGTACGCTTTCCACCAATACTGTACAACTATACAGACTGTAGATGTGCAGTAGTACAGTCTGTAGATGTGCAGTAGTACGGTCTGTAGATGTGGAGTAGTACGGTCTGTAGATGTGCAGTGGAACACTGTAGATGTGCAGTAGTACAGTCTGTAGATGTGCAGTGGAACACTGTAGATGTGCAGTAGTTCGGTCTGTAGATGTGCAGTTGTACGGTCTGTAGATGTGCAGTAGAACAGTCTGTAGATTGTGCAGTAGTACGGTCTGTAGATGTGCAGTAGTACGGTCTGTAGATGTGCAGTGGAACACTGTAGATGTGCAGTAGTACAGTCTGTAGATGTGCAGTGGAACACTGTAGATGTGCAGTAGTTCGGTCTGTAGATGTGCAGTTGTACGGTCTGTAGATGTGCAGTTGTACGGTCTGTAGATGTGCAGTAGAACTGTCTGTAGATGTGCAGTAGAACGGTCTGTAGATGTGCAGTAGAACAGTCTGTAGATGTGCAGTAGAACAGTCTGTAGATGTGCAGTAGAACAGTCTGTAGATGTGCAGTAGAACAGTCTGTAGATGTGCAGTAGAACAGTCTGTAGATGTGCAGTTGTACGGTCTGTAGATGTGCAGTAGTACGGTCTGTAGATGTGCAGTAGAACGGTCTGTAGATGTGCAGTTGTACAGTCTGTAGATGTGCAGTTGTACAGTCTGTAGATGTGCAGTTGTACAGTCTGTAGATGTGCAGTAGAACAGTCTGTAGATGTGCAGTAGTACGGTCTGTAGATGTGCAGTAGTACGGTCTGTAGATGTGGAGTAGTACGGTCTGTAGATGTGCAGTGGAACACTGTAGATGTGCAGTAGTACAGTCTGTAGATGTGCAGTGGAATACTGTAGATGTGCAGTGGAACACTGTAGATGTGCAGTAGTACGGTCTGTAGATGTGCAGTTGTACGGTCTGTAGATGTGCAGTAGAACACTGTAGATGTGCAGTAGAACAGTCTGTAGATGTGCAGTAGAACAGTCTGTAGATGTGCAGTAGTACGGTCTGTAGATGTGCAGTAGTACGGTCTGTAGATGTGGAGTAGTACGGTCTGTAGATGTGCAGTGGAACACTGTAGATGTGCAGTAGTACGGTCTGTAGATGTGCAGTTGTACGGTCTGTAGATGTGCAGTAGAACACTGTAGATGTGCAGTAGAACAGTCTGTAGATGTGCAGTAGAACAGTCTGTAGATGTGCAGTAGTACGGTCTGTAGATGTGCAGTAGTACGGTCTGTAGATGTGGAGTAGTACGGTCTGTAGATGTGCAGTGGAACACTGTAGATGTGCAGTAGTACAGTCTGTAGATGCTGTACGGTCTGTAGATGCAGTAGTACGGTCTGTAGATGTGCAGTAGTACGGTCTGTAGATCTGTAGATGTGAGTAGTCTTGTATGGTCTGTAGATGTGCAGTACGGTCTGTAGATGTCTGTAGATGTGCAGTGGAATACTGTAGATGTGCAGTGGAACACTGTAGATGTGCAGTAGTACAGTCTGTAGATGTGCAGTTGTACGGTCTGTAGATGTGAAGTAGTACGGTCTGTAGATGTGCAGTAGTACGGTCTGTAGATGTGCAGTAGTACGGTCTGTAGATGTGGAGTAGTATGGTCTGTAGATGTGCAGTTGTACGGTCTGTAGATGTGAAGTAGTACGGTCTGTAGATGTGCAGTAGTACGGTCTGTAGATGTGCAGTTGTACAGACTGCAGATGTGCAGTAAAACAATGTAGAAGTGCAGTTGTACAGACTGTAGAAGTTCAGTAGAACATGTCATAGTAATTGTATATTATATATATATAATGCTCTCACTCCTGCTCCAGTTTATATGCTTATCCACATACAACTATAGGCCCGTACACACCGGGACGAATATTGGCGCGCGTTATTCGCCAGCGTTTTTCAGCGCGTTTTTTGTGTTCACACCCAAGCGATTTTCGCTGACGATGAGCCGAGTGAACATGCAAATTCATTCCCTGACATTAGATGGCGCTTAATGTAAAACGGAAGTACCCCGGTGAAATTAATCCCACCATCAAGGCCCATTTGCTGTGCAATACCACTCCATAACAGTTCTCTTTTATCAAGATTTTTGTAATCGCTGTCGCGTTTGTCATATAGTTCTTTTGTGTTCCGACACCAACGAGACCAGCAGGTCTACATTCATCTTGCCTTGCATCTTCTTCATCTTATTTCTTCCCGGCGTATATCTTCTTCGCCGTTACGTATGTGTGCTCGGCAAGACCGTTTTGTGTTTGAGCGCCCCCAAGTTGTGTTTTACTGTAACTTCAGAAGCTCCAGACACGTGAGCAAAAGCGCCAATCTCATTGGTTGTATAGTTTTTGACCCGGCGCGTCAAACCAAAAAAACGAACCCGAGACGTTTTTTAAAAACTTACGCTTTTAAGCGTGGCGTTTTTCGCGTCGGTGTGCACACTCACATTGGCGCCCTTTGTTTAGTCACGAGGTGTTTAACGTCGGCAAATATCGCACGCAAAATTTGTCCCGGTGTGAACAGGCCTTATGACTTAATGTCTTTAGCTGTATCTCCTATTGGCGCCAGGCTAATCCAAGGTTGTCCTTCAACCGGAAGGTAGGTGGTTTGATTCCTGCTCTCCCTACAGTTCATACTGTCATTGTGTCCTTGGGCAAGAAACTTAACCCTTGCCTCCAGTGGTGTTCCAGCTGTAACACTGGTGAATAGAGCCTTAATGTAAGTCGCTTTGGATAAAAGCGTCTGCTAAATGACTAAATGTAAATGTACCATCGTTGCATGTTGTCTGATTTGTTTCATTCTTGCAAGAATTAAACCGGTCTTCATATTCCTAAGTTTACCATGAATGGTCTCCGTCGTTTGTGATCCGAACCAAATAATTATTTTAACATTTTTGGCGCACCAACGTGAGACCCCAATATTGTGCTTCCCAGTGGCGCAAAAAGGGGGTATGCGACATAAGCGGCGTCGTGAGATGAAGGAGAGAGAAGGAAAGTGGAGCGGATCCCTGAGAGAGACGGAGTGGATCTGACAGCATGAGAGGCAGAAGAAGAAAAATGTGTAACAATCCCAATCTTGTGTTTTTGTTGTAGTCTGTCTGTTTTTTATTATTGTATCTGAGTTCTTGTTTCTGTACTGTATCTGATCTCCAGTTCTTTAGTGTGTCTGAGGGTTATTATTGTATCTGATTTCCTGAGTTTATTGTGAAGTGTCTTACCCATGTCTGTGTCTTTGTTTGACTTCCTGCCTTGTGTCTTTCCCTCCTGTGTAGGGATGAACGATAATATCGGCACAACATCGGTATGAATTTTTCTGCCGATGAGCCAAACCGATAGGGGGGCGTGTTTCATGTGCGCGCGCGACGACCATGAACGTAGCTTGAGCGCCAAAAACTTAAACTTACAACATGTCAGCTGTGTGGAGGCATTTCGAGATCTGTCAAACAGATAACAAAGTTGCTATTTGCAATATTTGTAAAGCACAAGTGATGCGAGGAGGCGTAAAACAACAGTCTTTCAACACTACAAATATGATTACACCTCTTAAGAGCCGTCATCCTGAGCAGCACCAAGACTTTTTAAAAAGTTAGAAGGAAAAAATGCCAGCAAAAACCCATCAGCAGCCTCTACTTCAGTCCTTTGACAAAGCTAGAAAATACAGCAGCGATCACCCAAAGGTAAAAGATCTTAACAACAAAATAATTGAATTTATTGATCTTGATAACCAGCCGTTTAGCGTGGTGGAAGATGTTGGCTTCAGGAGGCTAATGATGCACCTAGAGCCGCGGTGTGCTATGCCTAGCCGGCGCTATTTTTCTGACGTGGCCTTACCTGAACTCCAGAGTGTTGTCGCCAGTCAAATTGAAAAGCTCCTTGCCGGCGCGTGTCACATTAGCTTCACCACGGACATTTGGACATCAAGCGTGAGTCCTGTAAGCATGTTGAGACTCACTGCCCAGTGGATAGATTAAAAAAGCTGTCCTACACTCACAGGAATGCTCCGGTTCTCACACAGCAGCTGCAATTGCGTCCGCATTTGAAAGTATGTTTGGGAAATGGAAAATAGAAAGAGAACGAGTGCATGTCATGCTACGTGACAATGCCCGTAACATGGCTAAAGCTATGATGGAGTTTGGTGTGACAAGTCTACCGTGCATGGCACACTCACTGCAACTGGCGGTCAATGACGGAATTTATTTGTATTTATTTTAAACGAGAGAAACTGAAACTTAAGTATCGATATTTTCACGTTGGTATTGATCAATACCAATACCAACGTTGGTATCGATATTATCGATATTAGTATCGATCTGCCCACCTCTACTACCCACCTCTGGTCGTTGTCTTGTCATTAATGGTCCTGTCCAGAACAGCAGTATGACTGTTCCCTGACTAATAATTATGAAACTTCCAACAATGCAGTTGTTGACTAAAAACGTATACTTGGATCATGATAAAGGCACTTTGGCCTTCTACAAAATTGATTAAAGTATGAAGTAAGTATGACATTTGAAATTTAGAATTTTAATTTTTGATACAGATTTTGTCAAAACGTCTGCCGCCATGTCTTCTGTTGGGCAGTACACAATATGTATTTTTCCCTCATTGACAGCATCACGGATAAAGTGATATTTCACATCAATGTGCTTAGATCTAGATCTATTCACTGGGTTTCTACTTAGTGCAATGGCCCCCTGATTATCTCCATACATCGTGGTGCAAGTGTAAACACTACTGTCGATGCCATTTAGCAGTTGAGTTAAGTACATGCTTTCCTGAGTAGTGTTTGCTAGACCAATGTATTCAGCTTCACAGGTCGACAGTGCCACTGTCGGCTGTTTCTTAGACTTCCATGAAATAACAGGGCCTTGTTTTGTCAGGCTGAAACAGTATCCTAAATGCTACGTCTATCTTCTTCAGAAGATGCCCAGTCAGAATCTATTACGTTAAGTCTAATGCTATTAGACTTAAAGTCTTATCTGTTTTCTTGAAACAAAGCTCGTAGTCAGTTGTACCTTTTAGGTATCTCAAGACATGTTTAGCAGCTGCTAAGTCATGCGTTTTAGGTTTTGCAAGTGTTTGTGACAGTTTACTGACTATCCAGCTAATGTCTGGTCTGGTACAGGTCAATGCATAGATCAAGCTTCCAACAAGTTCTTGGTATTCTTTGGGGTTCTCAATCTCATTGTTGTTTTCTCCCTCATTCTTATCACATTCCACTTTTAATTTGGGGTAGCTTTTGGTTTACAGTTTGACATTCCAAACTTTTCAAGCATTTTGAGAATGTACCTTTACTGATTAATTTTAAGTTCTCCCCCTTTTTGTTCAAACTGAATCCCCAAAAAATAGGATATTTTCTCCAGATCCTTCATGTTAAATTTGGACATCATCTTTTCTTTAAGACTGTTGAGCTGATTTTCACTGCTTGCTGCAATTATCAAATCATCTACCCAGATGATCACTATGATTGTCTCGTTTTCATCCTGCTTCCTATACACACAGTGATCAGATTGATTTCTCTCAAAGTTGTTTTGTTCAAGATGATCATTTAAACGTTTGTACCAGTTCCTTCCAGACTGATTTTTTTTAATTTGTATACTAACTTGTCTCCTGTATCAGATGTTTCTTCAAAACCCTCTGGTTGCTCTAAGTATATGTCTTCCTCTATTGGTGCATGCAGATATGCTGTTTTGACGTCCATCTGATGAACAAAAAAGTCATTCTGAGCAGCTATCTGCATTAATGCCTGAACAGAAGTGAGATTTGCTGTAGAAGCAGATGTCTCATGGTAGTCAATGCCTTCAGTTTGGTTGTATCCTTTTGCAACATACCTAGCCGTGAAGATTTTCCCTCTTTCTGCATTTTTTTTAATGGCATATACCCATCTTCCTCCTATTGTTTTTCTGCCCTCTGGTAGAGTTGTGAATTCAAATGTGTCATTTTCTTTAAGTGAGTCCATCTCTTCCTTCATAGCATGTTCCCATCCGAGAGCATCAGGTGACATCAGGGCATCTCTATAGGTTTGGGGAACTCCACACACTGCCCTGTAACAATTATCAACACTCATTGGTTACATCGTCTTTAAAGTCTGTCAGGTAGTCTTGTAAATACTTTGGAGCTCTCTTTTCTCTTTTTGAGTGATAATGTTTTTGACTATCAGTGTCTGTTGGACCTGTACTGTTTTTGCTGTTTTCTGTGTCTACTTTTTCCACAATTCCATCATGTTCTGACTGTCTGTATGTCTGTATCTATACTCTCCATTTTTCCACCTAGGCCGTGGTCTTCTGTGTTTTCCACACCATGTCACCAGACAACACAGTGACTACCTGAAGCCCTATAAATAGGCCCACTGACTGATTACAAGATTGTACACACCTGTGATGCTAATTAGTGCACACACCTTGAATTAACATGTCCATTTGGTCACATTATTTACAGTCTTTTCTAGGTGTACCATCAATTTTGTCCAGGCCTGTTCCATGAGTTTATTTTTTAAAATAATTCCGTTGAAGCATGGTTGAAAAGCAATGTCTGACTTTCATTGGTTAACATTCATGGAATTTTTATTTATTATTACTTTTGTCAGAATAAAGTTTTTCTGTGACCATTGTGAGTTTTTCTTTCATTGACCGAAGGGTACCAACAATTTTGTCCACGTGTGTATGTAATGGTTTTCATAGTGTGTCCATGAACAGAGAGTTTTGTACATTTGTGTTTAAATTATTCTGATAAAAACTATTTTGCTGGTTTCAGCAAGACCCCCTGAGTAGGGCAAATCAAGTCCCGTTGTCAAATTAAAGTGTACAGGAACATACTATTTTGTTACATTGAATAAATGTTTGTATCTCGGCCCTCTAAAGGGTTAGGGCCACCAAACCTGGATTTCTGTCTTAATCTGAAAGCCCTCTAACGGGGTGCAGAGTTTGAGGTAGATCAGAGAAACCTTTTTTTTTTGGCCCAAAAACTAAAAGGATTGTGTTTAAAGCCCACCCATGGATGTGTGTGTCTTAGGGGCCTACAAACATGAATGCTGCTCTTTTGAGTGAACTGGAGGTGAATCATCTGCCTTATGTGGGTGGTGATGGAGGTCCGGACATCTGTAAAATTAGGAGTACCTGCCAGGCCCATCCGTGCCCATGCCTCCTGGAAGTAGTGGTTGAGGTTCTTGCAGGACCTGGTCAATGAGGAGAAGAAAAAGTGGGACGTTTTTCCCTCCCTCAACTCCAGAAACTTCCTCATCAAGCCTTACTCCTCCTTCGTCAACGGCAGCTGGGCCGTCTCGAAAGCCTGGCTGTGACAATAACTGTGGAATGTACTCACGCCGATTTACAAACAAAGTTTACTAATTTGTGGTAATTTTACCACCACCTACCAATGCCCGTGTGTGAAACAAACGTAATGACCACTACACTACAGAAACTGAAGACAACAGATTCTCTTATTACACCAGATTCATGGAGTTGCTGGAGATGTTTAGGTACAGCCTCAAAGTAGTCATAGATTAAAAAGGGATCTGGCAAAGCAAAAAATAAGACTGAGGAGTCTCGCATTGTGGGTCGTGAGGTCAATGTAACTTAGGGGATGATTGGACTATATGGTATACCGACGGGTTGTTGGATAACATAATGTGTGTTGGTGGTTCAGTGGTAGAATTCTCATCTGCCACGCGGGAGGCCTGGGCTCGAATCCTGGCTAATGCAGGTCCAGTGATGGGTCCAGTGCCCTGTTTCTTACAAGGTGGTGAGTCAGGAGTCATATTCGATTCACATTTAATTGACTGTAAAGGCTTACAGAGGCAACCGTGGATCGTTCTGCACATCACCCTGTTAGTGATGCATTTATGGGTTATAAAAAAATGTATTTTAACAAACCCACTCTCTGTGTTTTTAGCAGTCAATTTTGATTAAATATTTTGTTGATTAAATCCCTTTTAACTGTAGTAAGCACACTCAACTCTTCCCGCAGGCCTTCGGGACCCAGGGGTGGCTTCGTCAACCTTCATGGCTTTTCCGAACAGGCAGTGGTGTTCTCCCACCCGCTTGGTGCCCTGTGTCTTACAAGGTGGCTGCAGTCTCATTGCCTGACTCAGGGTTGGCTACAGCTTAAACTGCGCAGGAGATTCGGTTCTTATTAAATTTTAAAACCCCTTTCAAAATGTCGCTCAGGGAGGCCCAAGGAACCAATGTGCAAAATTTGGACTCTGTCGGACCAAAACTGATCAATATGCTTGTGAGTGTGCAAAACTGCTTCAAGCCTTTGATGGGAGGTTTCAGGACATGAAAAGTGAACAAAAGGAACTAAAGATATTTTCTACATCATTTAATGTGGAAATGTCTGATGTGCCTGATAACATACAACACAAAATAATTGAGCTGCAAAGCTCAGTTCCATACTAAATGACACAAAATTGGAAAAGTATCATCATTATCATCATCATCGTCACTGCCATCTTACGCCATCAGACTTCTCACCAAAGAGAAGCAGTAGGTATGTTTGTGTTCACTATTTTAGTTGTAATTTAGTCTGGGCTTTAAGGGGGACTGTAGACTCAGGTCCACCGAGGTTGGCTCTTCTGTGCTGATACATCCTCTTGTGAAAGTGTTGTTTCGTTTCTCCGACATAAGTACCATTACACTCGTCGCTACACTCAACTGCAACAAACAAATAATTCTGTTTGTGTGAGGGGAGCTTGTTTTTAGGGCGGACCAGGTTTTGAGAGGACTGGAATGTTGTGTTTGTAAAAAAAGCTTATTAAGTTTTTCAGATTAACCAGACATATAAGGGATAACTACAACCTTCCCCTTTATCCCTGGTTCTTGTCTGTTTGGTTTCTGTGTCCTCTTGGTTTTGTTGAATGTCCATCTTGTTCTTCTTTCCGTTTCCCTTCTGAGGTTGTGGGAACTTCTTGTGCTCTGTGCTGAAGAATCCTGATGACTCAGCTTGTGCAGCAGAGGGTGGTGGATATCAAACAGCCAATATTGATTCATGTGTGTTGGCTCCCTTTATATTCCTACTTGGAAAGTCCTGTCCTCACAAATAATCACTGTACAGTCTAAGAAGGCCAGGCAGTTATCTATGGCATCTTTATGGGTGAACTTGCTGTTCTTGTCTTCAAGATGACCTAAATGACTGAGAACCTTCACAGACAAACTACATTAATGGCATTTCAGTGAAATCCCCCTCTGCATTGATGTCCATAGAAACATGCTCTGCCTGTAATAGTTCATGGGTTTAGGTGGAGTAGTCGTAAGCTTCGGGAGGTTGGGTATGGATCCATATGACTATGGATTAATCACATGCACGGCTTGTGCCTAATTTATCAACTAAATGCTGATGAGACAACCTAATGTTTTAAAAAGTCAGCTCTAACATGGGATTTTCTCACTTTAAGATGAGGCGCACAAGGTTGAGTTCAGATCATCAATGCCTTGTGTGAGCTGCCAATACTGAGAGGTTTGTCTTTCCCTGGTGGTCTAGTGGCTAGGATGCGGCGCTCTCACCGTCGTGGCCTGGGTTCGATACCCAGTCAGGGAAAACAGGTGATCTTTACTTACAAAATCAATTTTAGACATGACCCCTTACCTGTTTTTGTTCTTGATTCTTCAAATCTCTTAATATCTCTGTACAATATAGTACAGGCATATATTGTACTTTAATTTTATATATATATAGTACAAATTTATAATGTACAGAATTTCATTAATCTTCCTCAAAGTATTGAAAACAATCTTTTCAAACAAAAGCAAAGGAGACATGGATACTTGCCATCATTTACATTGCACAAAAGGCCTGCTTCTATACAATGAGAAAAATTGCAGTGCCTCGACAGTTCACTGGAACTGGATCTTTTGATTGGAGTGTGACCTGGACCCTTCTTCTTCAGCTCAGGTGTTTTTGTCTCCTTAAGATGTCATCCTGGTCCTACTAAAAGATACAGCTAGAGAGTTTAGTGCCAAAAACACCATATAGCGAATGGTGTTCTGTAGTCAGACCATCGTTGACTCGCCTCCTAAAATGGAAAATGTTTAGTCCCTTTGTGGTCTTCCAGGGTTGATACAAATTGAGAACCAAGGGTACACCTGAACAATAACAAAACAAGAAAAGGTTAATTTAAAAATAAAATGAATAGGTCAAAATAAAGTCATCAAAGGTTTCAGATTTAAACATAAAACATTTTGTGAAAGTGACGTGAAATCAGGTAAATAAAGAAGTAACGAGTTAGAGAAACAAGTTATCTGTTAATAAAGCACACATTTAGAAATGTCTGTTCTGATTAAGTTGTGCATTAAGAGAAAAGGCTATTACAATGGATAGCTAGATCCTTGACAAAGGTGCTATTTGTGCATTTTGCACGGAAAAGTATAAACATTGTGTAGATACTATACTTAGTAATATCGCTAAAACAAGAAAAACAAGACATTGTGCAAACATACCGATATTGTTTATAGACTCTCGAGGTCAAAAAGTGCGATGTATTATATAATGGTCTAGCAAGAGATGTGAAAGAGGGCAGGGGAACTCATACCTGGGGTGTGGTTTTTTTTACATGGAATAAACAGTGCCTTGCGAAAGTATTCGGCCCTTGAACTTTGCGACCTTTTGCCACATTTCAGGCTTGAACAAAAGATATGAAACTGTAAATTTTTGTGAAGAATCAACAACAAGCGGGACACAATCATGAAGTGGAACGAAATTTATTGGATATTTCAAACTTTTTTAACAAATAAAAAACTGAAAAGTTGGGCGTGCAAAATGATTCAGCTTTATGTTTACTGTTATCTAAGGTGTGCATTTTTATGACGGTGCACTAACATATTCTGTTTTTCTACTGTATTATCATGTTTGTGATACTTTGGGGGGTAAGAGACTGCCTTCAAACGTCATGGTCTTTCTTAACACCTCTTCTGAAGGACTTTTTCTAAGCTGAAGTCTGGATGTGGGATTTGCACCAGACCCGAGGAGACGTCAATTAAAGGAAGTAAATATTGTATTTTATACTAGCCTTCCACTTTCTCTTGATATTGACACATTTATTTTTTAGACCCTTACTGCAAGTCACATTTATTGCTAATGAGGAATTTGCTCAGATTTATCAAGAATGTTGCCAGAAGCTAGTGTCTGCCTTTGCATAACATATCAGTCATGAATAAAACTGAATACATGTTTAGCACATTAGGTCATCCCTTTTCAAATTATTAAAGTGGACAGACCTTGTGTCAGACCTGATGGCATTCATTAACTAAGCACTTCCCTTTACACTTATTTATATCCTATTAACTCACTATTCTTACTGGGCTTGAACAGAGCAGGCCTTGGCACAGGTTTACAAGGACAGTCTAATTGTAACCAGGGAAAACATATAAATTATATGTATATTTTCCTCCATATAATTATTTAACTTTATGTAACGTTTCTTCTCTTTGTAAAGGACATAGATAACCCTTTGCTTGATAGAAAATGCTATAAATAAATATATTATATAGATTATTAGAAACTTAATATTGTGTAGTTCATTATTATCTTATATAAATAATTTTACAGTTTTTGTCTTGTGCTCTTGTAAGATTATTACATCTAAAAAACTTTCTGAACAGGGCAAGGCAACTACAATAACTTTTATTTTATTTTTTATTTATTTTTTTATTAATCGAGGAAACAGGCTGATGTTTCCTTTAATTCTTTATAAGGTATACGAAGAGGTTTTCAATCAAACTTTGCAAAAAGAAAGAGAAGTATTCTTCTCAGAGGGGTTTAGTTATACTTTAAGCGGAGATGTCATCTTGGTCACACTAAAAGATACAGCCGGAGAGTTAAGTGCAGAAAACACTATATAATGGGGTGTTCTGTTGTCAGACCAGCGGTGACTCGCCTCATAAAGTAATAATAATTTTTATATAGCGCTTTTCCGCCTTCTGTAGGCACTCAAAGCGCTTTACATTAAGCTATCGAACAGTAATACAGAACAGCGGTTTTTAGGATGCTTTGGGATGTTTGGAGGGGATTGAATGATCTATAGTTTAGTGGTCATTACGTTTGCCTCACACGCAAAAGGTCCCTGGTTCGAGACCAGGCAGAAACAGTTTGTCCCTGTGAAATGCATTTTTTCTCATTATGAGCAATTAATTGGAAGACCCAATTGCACTAGTTTTAGCTGTTAGCTTGAGAAATAAAAGTGCATAAGTGCCGCTTTCTGCTTCGTTGTTACAACCAGGAATGGGCCTACTGATGGAGAGCCAATGACACTCCAGGCTGTTTATTTTTTTTTACCAATTTATCTTACAGATACTTGCACGATACTTGAGGAATATTTATGTTTGTAGGCTCCTAACACACACACGTCCCTGGGTGGACTTGAACCACCATCCTTTTGGGTAACAGCCGAACGCAGCTTCTATAAAAGGAAGCAGCCCTAAATTACGTCGGGGGTCTCCATCGTGACAGTCGAGGATACTCACCGTATGATAGCACAAGCTGTAAACAAAGAACACCAGTTTCCTGCTCCTAGGTCCAGGTCAGCACGACTCAAGAAGAGTTTAGCCTTTGAAAGGTGAAGCTGAAAAAATCTTGTCCTGACCACAGAATCTATTTAATTTAAGACTGCTGCCTAGTTTCACTTCTGCACTTCTCCGACAAAATATCATGCAAATGTATTATAATAATTTGTTGACGGGTCCTTTATGATATCGACAGGTGGTCGATGGTGGTTGGTGGTTATGCTGAAAGTTATCCTGCTGGCGCTTAAGCTGTAATGGCCAATAAAATAAAAATAAAAAACAAGCATTGTTTAGATTACAGAGGTTTATTTTGGTGTGTGTTCAGATATATGTAGATATATAACTTCCTGCTTCTGAAGAGTGCAGTCGCACCTCTGCTTGCTCATGCCTGCTTTACTTTTCTTTTTAGTTATCTCTACATTTAGCCAATGATTTTATGATTAACTTTTTTACAGTACTTTTTACTTTATTTTAAGTTTTTACTTGTTTTTTTTACTTTTTAAACAACACGTTGGACTCGCCGAGCGATTGGAGCCTTGGTGCCTATTTTTTTCAACATGTCTGGGGTAAAAACAACTACTACAAACTCTTTCTGCCAAAATTGTTAGAAATATCAACAGGAAATCAGTGTGCTACAAATGAAGATTTTTGCTTTGGAATCTGAAAGAGGACTTCAGGAGACAATACCGATCACACAATGTGGTAAGACTGTGAATTTAAACTTGGATGATACAGTGTCATTCCCAAAACTGAGCAAAGCAAAGGGATTTAAACAAAATGATGCTGGCATAAACTTGGTGCCCAGCCAAAGCAGCACTGGATTAGAAAAAAGAATGCTGGCATCACAGGAGCATATGTAGCATCACCAGACATCCAGCTAAAAAACAGATTCCAACCACTGACTGAGCTAAAGGTGAATGAACCAGAAAACTCTGCTGTAAATGAAAAACATGGAGTAAATAATACCTATTCTATGAAAAACAGGAGACATGAATCTGTGGAAAAGCACCAGGCAAACAGTGACAGAGAATCTATGTCAAAAGTGAAGATCAGAGATGTCCTGCTGCTTGGAGACGGTGCTGTCAGAGACTTAAACAATAGTAGATTTGCTACATGCAGCTTTCCAAGTGCTACAGTCACTGATATAACAGCACTCCTCCCCCAAGTCATGTCCAAACACACAGGGATTAAACAGCTGATGTTACACCTGGGTGCAGTTGACACCAGGAAGAGGGAATCAGAAGTTTTAAAAAAGGATTTCTCCAGGCTTTTAGATAAACTTGAAAACCTGGAAGTGCAAATCTTTATCAGTGGACCACTCCCAAACATCGACAGACGGATCAATAAATTCAGTCGGCTGCTTGCATTGAATACATGGCTGTCCAAGGCCTGTGAGACAAGAGGAGTACACTTCATTGATAACTTTAACTTGTTTTGGCAACGTGACGACCTGTTCAAAGGAGAGGGCCCACATCTAAACAGGGGAGGGGTCAGGAGGCACTCCCTGAGACACCTAAATGGTTCTGGGCGCCCTCTTGAACAGAGAAAGGGTCCTCAGCCACTGAATGAAAAAAGCACTCCTGCCTCACCAGCCAAGGATCCTCCTCTGACTGTACCACCATCAACACCTCCAACACTGAAATGGACCCCCCCCAATAGGACCATGGACCCCCCCAGTAACATCAACACCTTCTGCGGACCTCACCATCCCTGTCCCATCCCCGGATTCACCAATGGGATTTCTAGATCACCTGGAAATTTTAGTAAAATCTGGAATTAAGATGATACCCCTTACACCTAACTTGGCCAGGTCACGGGTTCTATCATTATCACTAAAAACATCACCCCCAATACCACCCAGGAGTACCACTGCTTCACCTCGGCCACTACCTAGAGTCCAATGCATCCCTGTCAGACCCCCTCCACCCCCTCCCAGACCAGCTCCAAAAGCCTTGACTAGCATCAAGGCTACTATCAGTGATTAGGACACTGAGGGCCTCTGCTGTTCCAGGACTTTTCGTCATAATAAACCCCCTCAGCTCCATAGCTACAGTCAGAAGTCACAGATTGAAGAAGAGAATAACAGTTAGATTGTCTAATCAGACAAATCTGATTCAAATCCCCTGCAAACAGATAAAGTCAGGTTATGCTCAAACGGACTTAAAACTTGCAATGTTCAATGTCAGGTCTTTGGGAAACAAATCTTTTTTAATTAATGATTTTATAACTTCAAATAAGCTTGATTTTATGTTTTTAACAGAAACATGGTTAGACAGCAGGACTGGAAATGCGGTCCTTATTGAATCCACCCCATCGAATTTCACATTTTTATCCAAAATACGGGAAAACAAAAAGGGTGGTGGTGTATGTGCCTTTCTTAGGGATTGTTATGAGAATTTTATTATTATAATTGTGTATATTGTTTATAGTTAGTTGGTGCTCATAGTTCTCTACAGGTCATGTCAAATCATGTTATGTCCTCCATGTTATTCCAAGCATGGTGTAGACATAGCTAAAGACATGGCTTGCCGGAGGACTTCTGCACCTGGAGCCTGGAGCTGGGGCCTTGAGGGGAGGGTGTATGCAAGATACACCTCCCACTGACAGCCCCCACGACAGTGATATAAAATGTAGTGTTTTGTTTACTTAGGTAAGCAAAACGCACTATGTACCTTTTGTATATATCTGTGTACTTTGCTTCCCTTGCAAGGAATAAAACCTGGCCTTTCGCTTTTATAATATAATCTGTCTCCGTGTCTCTCTGGATAATATAAGGATATAGAATTCTTTTGGACATATAGAATTCTTATAACATTTGGTGCCGTGACCCGGATCTCAATATTCGTGTTTCTCATACAAAGAGGTGAACTGACGTGCACGGGGAAATGCAAAAACAAAGCATTTCTTGTAAGTCCCAAGCTGTGCTATTTAGCAGTAAAGGGCCAGATATCCCCTCTCTGTGTGTGTGAGCACGATGACGAGATCTGGACTGGAAAAAAAAATGAGAAGAGCAGAGAGACGAGAGAACAGAACAGACAGTCTGGCTGCGGAACAACTGGACTATTGGACTAAAAATTCAGGTAAACAGCTGTTTAATTTATTTTTGTGTGTGTGTGTGTGAGTTTGTAATTACCAAAGCTTCGGAAGTAGCTAGTTTTGGAAATCTGTATGTTGAGCGGGCTGCATGTATTTACATCACCATAAGTTGATGTTTTTCCATGAGGCTGGCCAGCATAGGAGATTCTTAAACGCTGATAACGCTTTGTCGAGACCCTGCCTATATGGTTTATGGTGAGATTGAAAGCTGGGAAAAAGTATGTGTTTCAGTCGAGACCCTGCCTGCGTGGTTTATGGTGAGATTGTAAACGGGATATTCTGATGTTAATCTGTGTTAAAGCTTGTTGTCTTGCTGGATTTTAGTTTGATAGATACCTTATGCTTTGTAAGTCTTCAGGTGTTTCTTGAAACTGACTCGTGCGTTTAGTTCATTTGGCCGTGACAAGTGCGAACCTCTATGCGAGATAGAGCACCTAATTACAAGAAGGAGTATGAGGTCTAAATAGCTTGTCTAGAGAGCACAGGAATTTATCTTAGATTAATAATCACGTATCGTAATACGCCACAATCGAACTGCCTTGCATAGCTAGTATTGTTGGTTTATGGTGCGACACTCACACGGGAAGTGTGGGATATGCACAGGAAAAGCTCGAGCTGACTCTTTAATCGAGACCCTGCCGAAACCTATGGTTAATGGTGAGATTGGAGTCCTGTCGCGTTGGACGTGACGTATAGGAAGACGTAGGCCTACGTATAGTGTTCACTGCATGTGAAGCGGTGATTTTTAAAAGCCCACGAGAGCTTTTGCTGAAAAATGTTCACTGCTGGTGACGCGGTGAGTGAGCGAAAAAAGCCCACTGAAAGTGAAGGGGCTTATACTGAGAATTGTTGACAATACTGAGAATTGTTAACCTAAAGGTTAAAGATAAAGGTGTGTTTGAGAGAATAAATGTGTTATGAATGGGCCATTGTTGGATGAAGAATGAGTCTAATGATGTGAATCAGAACAACGGTAATGTTTTGTTTAGAGAAAGTTTGAACAACATGAGAGAGAAAGGTAGCTTCCATAAGCTATTTTTCTAGTTAAAAAAAAAAAGCAGAGAAGCAGAGAAGAGATTTTGAAAGAAGTGCACACATGTACTTCAAAACACTAATCATTTGTATTTTGTTTAAATGTTTTGGAGCCTCTAGGTATCGGCTTCCTCCTCTCTCGGAAAAACAGTGCTCTCTCCAACCTCTGCACCCCACCTCCCTCCTGCGGATTTTCGGCTGAGAAAAAAGAAAAAAAGAGCTGCAACAGCAAACACGGAAGCGGTAAGATAAACAAATTCAGACAATCGTTTATTTGTTTTAAATTTTGATCTATTGAGATTGACCAAAAAGGTATTTGTAAAGTGTGTTTGCAAATTGGATGAAACTTGAAATTAATATGAATGTAATGTATTTCTCTGAGGAAAAATGCACAATTGAGAGCGAGGTGGAGGTGGGCGTGACAGACGAGAGGGCACTGAGAGGAGGAGGAGGTCGAAACTGGGTCCAGACGAGAGACGAGGGAATGACCTCAGGACTGACCGATTCAACTAACAGGTCAGGTACATAAACACATAAAGACACATGTAACGGCACACACATAAACACATGTAAATACAGACACATAGACAAAAACATGGGACACATGAGACACACATCTACAGAGGAGAATGTGATTTTGGTTTATGAGAGAAAATAATGAGTATTCTGTTAAAGAACAGAGTTGGTTTTGTATTTTATGTGACATAGAAATGTGAACATTAAAGGTTTAAAGAAGTTAAAGATCCAACACTTGGATCTTAAAAGTAGTGATTGATGTTTTGCTAAACAATTTTGTGTATCTATTAGTACGAGAACTAATAGAGGTCCTTAATATCAGTGTGGTTCAAAAACACGGTATAACGCCAATAAAAGAATGAAAATGAATACTTTGTAATTGGAAGAATTACAAGATAACATTATTGTTGCAATTGGGAGAATTTAAATATATGGTTTAAAGTTGAATTGCGCAGAGTAAGTTTATAAAGATAATATAACTTCCTAGTTGGGCCATGAGCTTATATTTAAAAGAGAACAAGGTTACCAGAACCTAGATGAAGAAAAGTGGCATTTATGTATTTCTCTGGTTTGGTTCTAACAAAGTGTGAAAATGGAGAAAGTGGATTCAAAACAACCATTGTTTGGATTCACAAGGAATGTTTAAAAACAAGATAACATTCTATGCAAGTCAATGTAACAGGAGCTTCACAGCACCCTCCTTTTTTGCTCCCAAGAGCGAGAAATGTTTTGTTTGGGTTTTTGTTTTTTTTAGCTCCACAGACATTGTGGGAGCCTTTACATTAAACAAACTTTTAATGTTGAGAAAAATATAGAGTTAGAAATGTCAGTGACAGAGACAGTCTGCACTGAACTGATGTGTTAAATAAAGTTTGTGATACTTAATTATGAAAACTGTTTGACCTTCTGACAGGTCTGTTGATATAAATAAAGTCCACATTTGAGTTTTATTGAATCTATGAAACATAATTTGGTAAACTAAACAATTGAATGAATGAGAGTGAATATGGTTTTTGAAAAACTTAAAGTTTAAGTAATTGGAAAATTGAAATGAAGATAGTTCAAAATAAATAATAATCATTATTTATTTTGGTACTTTATAATTAAGGTATAGTGTGATCTATGCAATAAAGATTTAAACTGTAATGTAAATTGGTAATCTGGTTTTGGTGATTAAAAACATATCTATGTTAAAACAGTTCAAACTGTTAAAATGATCTTAAATGATTTTAGTTTGAAAAATTAAAGTTAATGAAAAATAAGTGAATAAAAGATAATTGTTAAACTAACAAGGTGAATTGTTAAAGTTTAAGAGCATATGCCAATGGCTCGCTGGGTTTTAATCACTGTTTGAAGTGATTTTAGAATTTTTTTTGAGTACTGGGACTAACACAAGGTCCTTTTGAACAGACGTTAGACGTTGTTTTGGTTTTGGGTTTTGACAAACTTTAGGTCGTTGTAACCTAAAGAAAAAGAGAATAAAAAGAGGTTGAGATGATACATTTTATTAAATGAACAGTAATGATAATTACTGATTACAATTTTGGTGAATTTGAATAAAGAAAGAGAGACACGTTATTTTAATTTTATACTTGATGTTTAAAGTTCTGTTTAACATTGAGTGAAGTTAATTCTTTATGTGGCATCTGAATGATAAATTAGTGGAAACATGAAAATAGTAATTGATAAAACGTTTTTATGTTATGTTTAAATTAATATGGGAAAAATACAAAAACAAACTGGTTTATTGTATTGAGCACCTGGTGGTAAAACTGAGTTTTACAGAGACAGTATAGAACAAATCTGTACTGAACACAATCCTGAAGAAATTCTATTTAAAATAAAGCAGAATTTAAGAGGAAATTTGTTGATTTTATGTTTGGTCTTTCCTTTAAAAAAAAAAAAATAAATAAAAAACGACAGTCACAAAGGTGATGGTGTTTTGGAGGAAAGCAGAGTGAACAGAGCAGAGGCTTTGGGGAGTGTTCAAGCAGCTGGGACATGCTGCTGTTACTGGTTTAACCCCAGAGGGGGGGTCTGAACCCAAGGGTGATTAAGAAATTTTGTTTTGAAGTAAGAGAAAAATGTGTTTTCTTTCTAAAGAAAGTAATTTGAGGTAAATTAAACAATATTTTGAGAATATTCTAATTTACAAGAACACGTGAAATAAATTGTGAATTGAAGGTGAATGTTTAAAGGTTTGTGAAAATAGATCATGAGAAACCAGTTCTGATCTATATAAATTATTTACGTTTGCATCAACTGAGTTAAAATTTATCAAATTGTGGAAGATACCAATTACAGTTACAGGTAAAGACCTACAACTAATGGTAACTAATAAAATTAAAGCTGAACTAAACAAAGTGAAGTTTTAAATATAACATAAACAAAAGTGATGCTATTTGGAAAACATAAAGAAGATGAATAATTAGAAATGCTAATTAATGAAATAACAATTTAAGGTGGTACTGGGAAAAAAAAAAAAAACTTCCGTTTTGATTTTATTTTTGAGTTTTGTTTTATTTTGTTTCATTTTTGTGGTATTTTGAGCCATGGTAGTACCACGTCTCAAAAAGGGGGGAGATGAAGGTTTAAACAAAACTGTGTTAAAATGCTGAAGGGATGCTTGGTTAACCTAATGGTTAGCAGGAGGCTGAAACAACAGTGTTTAATACAGTTAAAAGTTTAAATCAAATAATGAAATGAAGAAAGTTGACAGGACTTTTCTGGAGAAGCACTGTTTAGTCTGATTAAACCTTTTCAGATTAAAGTAGATTTCCAGCAGACCATATCTGTGGAAACAGGGTTTATCTGCTGTTTCAATTTTATGGTTTGATCATTTTAAGGGCTTTTATGGTTTCGTTTGTGAAAACCTAGGAGGCACTTTCTATGGGTCTATAATGTCAGAGAACGTTCTGATTTGTTTGTTTGTTCTTTATTTGGATGGAAGCCAACTACAACAAGTATACCAGTTCAGAAAAGGAGTTTTGATAATTAATATAGCCACCACCAGTAAGAGCTAATATTAACATAGTTCGAACTTATATCATCTTGGTTTACACCTGTGAAGGAAGCACACCTGTGAGCAGGGCTAGTGACGTGGGTCACATGACTTCCTGTGACATCACTCTGAACTTGACAAACGTAGAGATCAGGGACAGGTGCAGGGCAAAGCAGAAGTCTGGAGGTTTTGTGAAAGTAAGACCATTAGACCAGCGTTGCCTGCTGACCGGAAACATGCGTCCTTAAAGGATCCTCGTTTTATTTGTGTTCACATACAATGTGACGGAGAACATCGTGAGTCGAAACTCACACTTTAGGAGCCAAACAGCAGCTCCCTCAGGTTCAGTTGAGAGCCCCATTTACATCGACGACAGAGGTGTCCTTCGAAGTGTCCTTAATGAATATAAGGCTAAAATTCAATTAGCATTAGGATTTGAATTTTTACCATTTGGGACAATTTATGAAAAGGTGGATTAAAGTATATAAGGTATATTTATAAACAACAAAGGTTTATGAATTACACAAGAGATGCTGTAATGGTTAATTAAAACTGGAAATGAGAGAAAACTGATCCAAGGACTGGACAGAACAAAATAGCACTGAGCATGCTTTTAGCTGAAGAGGGGGGATCTACAAAAGGATTTCCTCCAAAGTAACACAGGACTAGTTACAGCAGAACTAAAGTCTTTAAGAAAGGACTTCAAACTCTAACAGAGAAATTAGAGAAATTTATTTTGACCTGGTTTTACAACATATTTGGAAAATTGACTGGGATTTTAGAATCTGAATTGAGATACAGTACATGTACTTGTAGTTGTTGTTGCACTTCCATGTCTAATAATGTTTGTTTGTGTTGCTTTACATGTATCCGGAGCTTGTTGGTGAGATTGATGAATGTGGCCATTGCTGGGTCAACATTCCTGGACATGCACCTGCCAAACGACTAAGGTCAAGGCTTTGACCTCAGATGAACACTTTGATATCTGAGGGACGTTATTGTTTGCATGTACACCAACGGGACAACAGCTCCAGGACGGATCATACTACAGACCTAAGGGCCGTATGGTTCATTGAATTGATTATGCTGAAGAGAATTGATTTTAATCATTATGAATGTGCATAAGTCTCACTCCATGTGTTTTTCTTTTCGTTACAGGGACAGAAATGGACAGGCAGGGACAGGCCAGAGATGTTGAGTCCAATGGGTTGACCAGCTCAACCTCTGGCATATTTTTCTACTTTATTTTGGAGTGACACTGTGTTTTGATTTATGATTTATGGACATTTATGATTTATGGACTTTAAAGAATTTGACTTTGAAGAATCAGTGCATTACTCTGTGGGTTCCCATTTGATTTGAAACATATCCCATTATAATCATTTGTTGTGTTTGTTTTCACATGTGTTGTAAGTTAATCATTTGAAGTGATTACATACGTTTGATGCTTGATGTTTGTGTTTTGTCACCGCCTTTGGGGCAAGGGGTGGATAGAAGAGTTTTTCCCAGCTTTAGGTCATTTTACCAATGGGTCAAAATGTTCTTCTGGCTAGGTCAACGCCCTGCTGGGTTTTCGCTTCTGTCATAGTTTAAAACTCAAAATCAAGCTAGTAGGTTGTTTATGCTAATTGTTATCAGCATAAAGAGGGGGGAATGTTATGAGAATTTTATTATTATAATTGTGTATATTGTTTATAGTTAGTTGGTGCTCATAGTTCTCTACAGGTCATGTCAAATCATGTTATGTCCTCCATGTTATTCCAAGCATGGTGTAGACATAGCTAAAGACATGGCTTGCCGGAGGACTTCTGCACCTGGAGCCTGGAGCTGGGGCCTTGAGGGGAGGGTGTATGCAAGATACACCTCCCACTGACAGCCCCCACGACAGTGATATAAAATGTAGTGTTTTGTTTACTTAGGTAAGCAAAACGCACTATGTACCTTTTGTATATATCTGTGTACTTTGCTTCCCTTGCAAGGAATAAAACCTGGCCTTTCGCTTTTATAATATAATCTGTCTCCGTGTCTCTCTGGATAATATAAGGATATAGAATTCTTTTGGACATATAGAATTCTTATAACAGGGATAATATTCTTATCCAGAAACTTTCACTTTGAGAGTTTTCATCATTTGAGTATGTGTCATTCAAAATGGAGTTGAGGTTTTCTTCATCTATTTTATATGTAGTTCTTTACAAACCACCCCAACAGTGTCATGCTTTTATTGATGAGTATCTGAAATGCTTTCAGTTATTTGCACAGAATTTGAACAAGTAGTCATATCTGGTGATTTTAATGTGCATGTGGATAATGTTTTTTGACAGAAATGCCAAAGAAATTTCTACTATTCTTGATACTTTTGGTCTTTGTCAGCATGTTAATGAGCCGACCCATAACAGAGGTCACACTCTGGACCTGGTCAATACTAAAGGTGTTCATATTTCAGATGTCACTGTGATTGATGTTGCTCTATCTGATCATTCATGTGTCTTTTTTCATCTGTCCATAATTCCAAAAGTTGCTGTTGGACCTACTGTTGTAAAAAAGAGATACATTAACGATAACACCAGGACACAGTTTATGGAGGCAATCAGGTTTGAAAATGCCTCATCAGGTCAAGTTGATGATTTGTTGAATTGTTATACTTCAGGTGTTTTAAATGTTATGGACACCATTGCTCCTGTTAAGGTTAAAGTGATCAGGACAAGGCAGAAGGCTTCATGGAGCAATGCTCACTCTGTCAGGGCACAGAAAAGGGAATGCCGAAAAGCCGAAAGAAAATGGCGTAAATTGAAACTCTTAATTCATTATGAGGTATACAAAGAAAATTTGCACGTTTTCAATCAAACTTTGCAAAAAGAAAGAGAAATATTCTTCTCAGAGATCATCAACAACAATAGTAACAACCTGCGTGTCCTGTTTGCTACAGTGAACAGATTAACAAACCCTCCAGCTCCATTTCCTCCAGAATTAGTTTCCACTAAATGCAATGAGTTTGCATTGTTTTTCAACGACAAGGTTCAAGGCATTAAACATGCGATACAGTCCAAAGGGCATAAAACAACACTGCAGCCACCTAGGAGACACTTGGTTGGTTTAACACATTTTACACAAATTAATGACAGAACAATTGAAAAAACTGTCTCCAGCCTGAGTTCATCCACCTGCTGCCTCGATGTTTTACCCACTAGATTTCTAAAATCAGTACTAAGTAGTTTGTTACCAAAACTCACTGATATAGTCAATATATCCTTACAGTCTGGAACATTTCCAAGGGCCTTAAAAACTGCTGTCATTAAGCCTCTCCTAAAGAAGAGCAGTCTTGATGCTACAGTGCTCAACAACTATCGGCCCATATCAAACCTGCCATTTTTAGGGAAAGTCATCAAAAAAGTTGTCTATTGACAACTTAATGACTTTCTATTACTTAACAACTGCTTTGATCCTTTTCAGTCAGGATTCAGGCCCCATCACAGACTGAGACTGCACTTATCAAAGTCACAAATGACATCCGTATGAACACTGACGCAGGCAAAGTCTCTGTCTTAGTTCTGTTGGACTTGAGTGCTGCGTTTGATACAGTGGACCATGAAATCCTGACACAAAGATTAGAGGAATGGATAGGCATCTCTGGAACTGCCCTTAAATGGTTTCAGTCCTATCTTGAAGACAGGAAGTACTTTGTTTCGGTTGGTAACTGTGTATCAGACCAAATGGCCCTGACATGCGGGGTTCCACAGGTGTCTATCTTGGGACCTCTATTATTCAATCTCTACATGCTTCCTTTAGGCCAGTTAATACGCAGCTGTGACGTATTATACCATAATTATGCAGATGACACTCAGATTTACATTTCACTCACAGCAGGTGAAAATGGCAGTCAACTTGTGTCTCTTTCTCTAAAATCTAAAAATCAAGTTAGAAATCTAGGGGTCATCAGACATTAGACTGGACTCAGACCTGAATTTCCACAGTCACATTAAGTCAATTACATCATCTGCATTTTATCACCTTAAAAACATTTCCACAGTCAAAGGGATGATGTCTCAACCAGACTTAGAGAAACTTATCCATGCTTTTATCTCCAGCAGGTTAGATAACTGTAACGGCCGGCTCACTGGTCTCTCAAAACGAGGGTTAAGACAGCTGCAGCTTATTCAGAACGCAGCTGCTCGGGTTCTAACCAAAACCAGGAAGTACAACCACATCACGCCAGTTTTAAAATCTCTGCACTGGCTTCCTGTTGCTCAGAGAATAGACTTTAAAACAGCACTGCTGGTTTACAAGTCTCTAAATGGTTTAGCACCAGAATATATCTCTGACATGCTAGTTGCTTATGAACCTCCTCGGACTCTGAGAACATCTGGGACAGGCCTTCTGCTCGTGACCAGAGTTAGAACTAAACATGGTGAAGCAGCGTTTAAGTTTCATGCAGCAAAAACCTGGAACAGCCTCAACTTTAACAATGTTCAAGGGGAGGTTAAAAACCTTCCTCTATATCTTTCGGAAAATGACCTCCTCGAGCCGTTTCAGTCTGCATTTAGGGCCTCTTATTCCACTGAAACAGCTTTAGTTAAAGTGACTAACGATCTCCTCCTTCAGATTGACGAGGACTCATCGGCTCTACTGTTATTGCTAGATCTCA
The DNA here is from genome assembly GCA_024416835.2 of Perccottus glenii. Lineage (NCBI taxonomy): Eukaryota > Metazoa > Chordata > Actinopteri > Gobiiformes > Odontobutidae > Perccottus > Perccottus glenii. The sequence continues at coordinate 58,723 of CM044566.2, read as the reverse complement.
GCGCTGCATTTGATACGATTGATCATGCAGTGCTAATCAACAGACTAAAGAATGTGTTTGGCATCTCTGGCTCTGCTCTTGCTTGGTTAGAATCCTATCTGTGTGATAGGTCTCATTTTGTCTCTTTTAATAAATCCTTCTCCTCCACGGCACCAGTGAAATTCGGTGTGCCACAAGGGTCTGTGCTTGGTCCCATACTTTTTTCACCATTGGGACAAATCATCAGAAGTTATGGAGTAAACTTCCACTGTTATGCCGATGATACACAGCTGTATCTACCAATAAAAGCAAATAATACTATAGTTCAACAATCTTACTGTCTCGATCAACAATTGTGTGTTGGAGCACGGCAACACTGTGAGGAACCTTGGTGTCATTTTTGACTCCACACTATCTCTGCAGCAGCACATTAGTGAGGTCACTAAACTGGGCTTTTTTCACTTGAGGAATATCTCAAAAATTCACTCCTGCCTCTCTTTAGCTGATGCTGAAATTCTCATTCATGCATTTGTCACATCCAGGCTGGACTACTGCAATGCGTTATTCTCTGGACTGCCGAGGAAAAGTACTCACAGACTACAAATGGTCCAAAATACAGCCGCCAGACTTTTAACAAAGACCAGGAGGTTTGATCACATTACTCCGGTCCTGGCTTCATTACATTGGCTTCCTATTCATGTTAGAGCAGATTTCAAAGTTCTCCTGTTAACATATAAAATCCTTTGTGGACGCGCGCCTTCTGACCTATCTGACCTCATCACCCGGTATACTCCAGCTCGTACCCTTCGCTCTCAGGACGCTGGCCTCCTTCAACTTCCTCGAGTAAAGAAGAAGTCTGCTGGCTACAGAGCCTTTTCTTATAGAGCCACTTTTTTATTGGAATGGGTTCCCGGTGGAAGTGCGGCGAGCTGACTCTGTTGAAGTTTTCAAAAGCAAACTCAAAACATACTTATTTCACCAAACGTATGGAGACTGATTGATCATAGGTATACGTTTACACTGGTTGTAGCTGTAGGTACACGTTTACACTGGTTGTAGCTGTAGATACACGTTTACACTGGTTGTAGCTGTAGGTACACGTTTACACTGGTTGTAGCTGTAGGTACACGCGTTTACACTGGTTGTAGCTGTAGGTACACGCGTTTACACTGGTTGTAGCTGTAGATACACGTTTACACTGGTTGTAGCTGTAGGTACACGTTTACACTGGTTGTAGCTGTAGATACACGTTTACACTGGTTATAGCTGTAGGTACACGTTTACACTGGTTGTAGCTGTAGATACACATTTACACTGGTTGTAGCTGTAGGTACACGTTTACACTGGTTGTAGCTGTAGATACACGTTTACACTGGTTGTAGCTGTAGGTACACGTTTACACTGGTCGTAGCTGTAGGTACACGTTTACACTGGTTGTAGCTGTAGGTACTCGTTTACACCGGTTATAGCTGTAGATACACGTTTACACCGGTTGTAGCTGTAGATACACGTTTACACTGGTTGTAGCTGTAGGTACACGTTTACACTGGTTGTAGCTGTAGGTACACGTTTACACTGGTCGTAGCTGTAGGTACACGTTTACACTGGTTGTAGCTGTAGGTACTCGTTTACACCGGTTATAGCTGTAGATACGCGTTTACACGGTTGTAGCTGTAGATACTGCGTTTACACTGGTTGTAGCTGTAGGTACACGTTTACACTGGTTGTAGCTGTAGGTACACGTTTACACTGGTTGTAGCTGTAGGTACACGTTTACACTGGTTGTAGCTGTAGGTACGTACACTGGTCGTAGCTGTAGGTACGCGTTTACACTGGTTGTAGCTGTAGGTACTCGTTTACACGGTTGTAGCTGTAGATACACGCGTTTACACTGGTTGTAGCTGTAGGTACGTTTACACTGGTTGTAGCTGTAGGTACACGTTTACACTGGTTGTAGCTGTAGGTACACGTTTACACTGGTTATAGCTGTAGATACACATTTACACTGGTTGTAGCTGTAGGTACACGTATACACTGGTTGTAGCTGTAGATACAAGTTTACACTGGTTGTAGCTGTAGATACACGTTTACACTGGTTGTAGCTGTAGGTACACGTTTACACTGGTTGTAGCTGTAGGTACACGTTTACACTGGTTGTAGCTGTAGATACACACTAAACCGCTCATATTATCACATCTACCTATTTTTCTCTTTTCTCTCTCGTCCTAGGGTGGACGCAAACCTCTGACCTGCTGGGTGATTTTTTCCAGGCTGGTTTTTTTTGGAGTTTTTCTTACCCTAATGGAGGGTCTAAGGACAGGGGATGTTGTCTAGTGCAGTCTGTTAAGCCCTTTGAGGTGACTGTTGTTGTGATATTGGGCTATACAAAAATAAATGTCTTGTCTTGTCTTGTCTGATTTCCTATTTGTTAGGCAAAAGATTTTCTGGCTGCTTTCAGCAGCTCTTTCTTTGGAGGGCGTGTGATTCTTGCGCAGCCCACCACATTGGGGTACTTGGCAAGCCCCACAAGGCTTCAGTGACTTATAAGGCTTAGTTGGTCTGGATGTTGGTGCAAGGGGTGAATTTATTAGTATAAAGCAAGTGTTGCACTGACTACTTTATACCCAATGAAGCGGCATGGTTAGTGCCTGTGGCTGGGCACGAACCACGAGATGGTATATGCGAGTTGTACCTTTTTCTGCCTTAGGTCAGCTGGCACTAGGTGGTGGTCACTGTTGTCTGCCCATTCTTGAAGAAGCAAGGCCAAGGCTTCTACCTCCTGTAACCCATGAAGATGCAGATGGCCCCGGGTCATCAGCATATCCTACAGAGCAGGGCTATCCTTCTCTTCCACCGGTTCAATGTGAGTGAGCATGGCATGTTTCCCACTGACACTGTCGATAGGATCCTCCTCTGACTCTGCTGATACATCGACACCCTCATCTGGCAGCTCCTCTTCACTTTGTTCAGTCGACTCCTCTTCTTCACGGGACTGCTCTTCCTCAACTGCAAATATGTAATGTACTAATCAACAATATGTCCAGGCCGTTACAAAAAACAACAGTGGACTAATAGTTTCAAAGCCTGATCTCCATCTCCAACACAAAATGCTTATAGGTTTTGTGAAATGTGCTCAAACTTTAAACTATGTCCTGTTTCTTATTTCTCAACTGATTCAAAGTCTCTTTCACTGTAGTGAAAATAGTCTTACTTTTAGTATCATTTTGCATTTATTTGCATTGCCACATTGGTGTTAAATAATCCCTGTGTTCCATTTCAATTCTAAACGCCAGCATGATAACCCCAGCAAAATAAATTCTACAGATGGTACTAATGCTGACATATGATATGAATATTAATGCTACCTTTACTTTGAACAACATGTGTAAGTTTAACCATGCTCTTGTCGACGCTTCCATCCTTTTGTTTTTTAAAACAAAATTTCCCATCCACGGGGCCAAGCAAAGCGGTCTCGTCAGCTTCTTGTTGACTGTGGTTTGTTGTTGTCGGAAGTCAAGAACGCTAGTTGGTGCTTCAGTATAATCGGTCCGTCGTAACTCATTTATTGAAAAACGTTCCGCGCTGCAAAAATAAGTGAATCATGTTATTTATTTTTTGCGTAATTAATCCTAATTAACGCGTTAAAGTCCGTAATTAATTATTCTTAATTAACGCGTTAAAGTCCCGGCCCAAATTTTAAATAAACTGTTTTAACTGAACATAGCACTGACTTGGAATGCAGTTGGTTCAATATAAAAATAAAATAAAACAAGTTTGGTAAGTTGTAAACTACTTGATGCTGTATCTTAGCTTGCTACATTTCTGAGGCTACTGTCTCCAGTGTTGAAAGTGAAAAGGACAAACAGCCCTAAACTCATTTCGCTCACACAAAGGTGTTAGTGTTTTATATTAAAAGCACTCTTCTAACTTTTCTATATGTTATTTGCACACTTTGCACGCTACACTGCACCCTAGATTAGGACACTAAATACCTCATCTGTTGAAACCAGTTAGAACCAGTTGGTCACCGCTGGCTGGACACATAGTGGAAAAGTATTGATAATGTGGAAGGAAGTGCCCACTCCTGCGTGAGGTGTGGCCAAAGGTTATGACCTTCAGGGTATCGAGTTGACCAGAGACACAACTCGTTGGCTGACCTTATGTTAACTTTGTGTTGTGTACCAGCGCTGTACTTGTACCTTCTTCTGAGTGGAATTAAACAGACAAACCTTACATTGATTTTTATAGTTTTTATTCACATAGTCATAGTTCCAACACTTGTACCGAAGGAGCCGGAAGAAAGTGTTTTCAAAGTAACACAGGCCTACTTAAGGGATTGGTTTTAAAAGTTTTATGTTGTGAAAAAAAAAAAAAAAAAAAAACAATAAGGCATTACGATCAAACAGTTCCTCAGTACTTGAGTACTGTTTTAACCAAATACCTGTTTACTTCTATTTGAGTAAAAATTATTTTGAAGTACTACTCTTACTTGAGTACAATTTAAGGCTACACTACCCACCTCTGCCAACGACTGAAGGTAAAACATCAGGATACAGACAAGGTCAATGACAAAAGATCCTCCACTGAGATGGCTGGTGAACAGTGCTCAGTGGAGGTGGGGTGGTTTAAATAAATACCTAAGTCATTGTTCACCAGCCATCCCCCGATACCTCTCACGTCCATAGCTCTTTAGATGAACATCTCAGTTACATTTTAGAAGTGTGCTCTAAAACTGGTAACAAAACGATAACTCGCCAACATTTGTGCTTTGTTGTCATTTTGATGTTGCGTTCCAAAAGAGGTGCACAGTGGTGGAGCAGTTGTCCCTCAACTGAAAGGTTGGTGGTTTGATTCCTGCTCTCCCCACAGTTCATGGTGTTGTGTCCTTGGGCAAAGTGGGCTAGTGGCGCAATGGATAACGCGTCTGACTACGAATCAGAAGTTTCTTGGTTCGACTCCTGGCTAGCTCGTAATGTGTTTTGATGTGCTACGTCAAGGTATCACTCATATGCAATTCTCACATTCTGTGAATGCGATAACTTCAGATGGACGGCAGATTCCCACAATTCATGAAGAAAAGTTAAAAGCAAAGGTATCTGGACTAGGTTATCAAGGTGAAGATGTTTGGTCTCTTATACCAAGACACTTTTTCAATTCTCTATGGGGAAGGTTAGGTGGAAAGAGTGAGGGCGCTTATTTGCTGTCATGACAACTGAGGCAGGTAGGTTATATATCTACATATATCTACATATATCTGATCACACACCAAAATAAACCTCTGTAATCTAAACAATGCTTGTTTTCCATTTTTATTTCATCGGCCATTACAGCTTAAGCGCCAGCAGGATAACTTTCAGCATAACCACCAACCACCTAGAGATATGGTGCCATTAAAAGTCTGCTCTTTATCCTCAAATAAACAAGTTTCTAATACTTTCTCGCAATCTGTCGATATCATAAAGGACCCGTCAACAAATTATTGTTGTACATTTGCATGATATTTTGTCGGAGAAGTGCAGGCCGAGCACAAGTGGAAAAAGGATAAGTTACATGTATCACTGGGTATATTGAGTGACAGTCTTAATGTCTGTATGCGGACGACCTGCAGATTTACCCGCCGGTTGTTCCTGCTTGTCCTGACAGACTTGACTTCATCGATAGATAATTAGATGACATCAAATTGTGGCTTTCTCAGAGTTTGAATGAAGAAATAAAATAATGTATGTATTTAAAATCGCTGCATGTGAAGCACTTTGTGACTATTGTCTGTGAAAGGTGCTATATAAATAAACCTTTACTTACTTACTTAACACGTCCAACTGTATATTATATATATTGTACTATATTGTACAGAGATATTAAGAGATTTGAAGAATCAAGAACAAAAACAGGTAAGGGGTCATGTCTAAAATTGATTTTGTAAGTAAAGATCACCTGTTTTCCCTGACTGGGTATCGAACCCAGGCCACGACGGTGAGAGCGCCGCATCCTAGCCACTAGACCACCAGGGAAAGACAAACCTACCTCTCAGTATTGGCAGCTCACACAAGGCATTGATGATCTGAACTCAACCTTGTGCACCTCATCTTAAAGTGAGAAAATCCCATGTTAGAGCTGACTTTTTAAAACATTAGGTTGTCTCATCAGCATTTAGTTGATAAATTAGGCACAAGCCGTGCATGTGATTAATCCATAGTCATATGGATCCATACCCAACCTCCCGAAGCTTACGACTACTCCACCTAAACCCATGAACTATTACAGGCAGAGCATGTTTCTATGGACATCAATGCAGAGGGCATTTCACTGAAATGCCATTAATGTAGTTTGTCTGTGAAGGTTCTCACTCATTTAGGTCATCTTGAAGACAAGAACAGCAAGTTCACCCATAAAGATGCCATAGATAACTGCCTGGCCTTCTTAGACTGTACAGTGGTTATTTGTGAGGACAGGACTTTCCAAGTAGGAATATCAAGGAGCCAACACATGAATCAATATTGGCTGTTTGATATCCACCACCCTCTGCTGCACAAGCTGAGTCATCAGGATTCTTCAGCACAGAGCACAAGAAGTTCCACAACCTCAGAAGGAAGCGGAAAGAAGAACAACACATTTGTAAAGCCCTGAGAGACTGTGGATACACCAGATGGACATTCAACAAAACCAAGAGGACACAGAAACCAAACAGACAAGAACCAGGGATAAAGGGGAAGGTTGTAGTTATCCCTTATATGTCTGGTTAATCTGAAAAACTTAATAAGCTTTTTACAAACACAACATTCCAGTCCTCTCAAAACCTGGTCCGCCCTAAAAACAAGCTCCCCTCACACAAACAGAATTATTTGTTTGTTGCAGTTGAGTGTAGCGACGAGTGTAATGGTACTTATGTCGGAGAAACGAAACAACACTTTCACAAGAGGATGTATCAGCACAGAAGAGCCAACCTCGGTGGACCTGAGTCTACAGTCCCCCTTAAAGCCCAGACTAAATTACAACTAAAATAGTGAACACAAACATACCTACTGCTTCTCTTTGGTGAGAAGTCTGATGGCGTAAGATGGCAGTGACGATGATGATGATAATGATGATACTTTTCCAATTTTGTGTCATTTAGTATGGAACTGAGCTTTGCAGCTCAATTATTTTGTGTTGTATGTTATCAGGCACATCAGACATTTCCACATTAAATGATGTAGAAAATATCTTTAGTTCCTTTTGTTCACTTTTCATGTCCTGAAACCTCCCATCAAAGGCTTGAAGCAGTTTTGCACACTCACAAGCATATTGATCAGTTTTGGTCCGACAGAGTCCAAATTTTGCACATTGGTTCCTTGGGCCTCCTGAGCGACATTTTGAAAGGGGTTTTAAAATTTAATAAGAACCGAATCTCCTGCGCAGTTTAAGCTGTAGCCAACCCTGAGTCAGGCAATGAGACTGCAGCCACCTTGTAAGACACAGGGCACCAAGCGGGTGGGAGAACACCACTGCCTGTTCGGAAAAGCCATGAAGGTTGACGAAGCCACCCCTGGGTCCCGAAGGCCTGCGGGAAGAGTTGAGTGTGCTTACTACAGTTAAAAGGGATTTAATCAACAAAATATTTAATCAAAATTGACTGCTAAAAACACAGAGTGGGTTTGTTAAAACATTTTTTTCTATACCCGTAAATGCATCACCAAACGGCTGATGTGCAGAACGATCTGCGGTTGCCTCTGTAAGCCTTTACAGTCAATTAAATGAGAATCAAATTATTATTTATACTGCGCAGTTTTAGCTGTAGCCAACCTGAGTCTGGCAATGTGACTGACTCACCACCTTGTTAGAAACAGGGCACTAGACCCATCAGTCCCATAAGAGTACACCTGCATTAGCCGGGAATCGAACCCGGGCCTCCCGCGTGGCAGGCGAGAATTCTACCACTGAACCACCAATGTAGTGAGTACCTGGGGTACATTGACCCCACGACCCACAATGGGAGACTCCTCAGTCTTCGTTTTGCTTTGCCAGATCTCCTTTTAATCTATGACTACTTTGAGGCTCGACCTAAACATCTCCAGCAACTCCATGAATCTGGTGTAATAAGAGAATCAGTTGTCTTCAGTTTCTGTAGTGTAGTGGTCATTACGTTTGTCTCACACACGGGCATTGGTAGGTGGTGGTAAAATTACCACAAATTAGTAAACGTTGTTTGTAAATCAGCGTGAGTACATTTATCTCTCTTCTTTCTGACAATGCTTGCGTGTCTCTGTTTCCACAGTTATTGTCACAGCCAGGCTTTCGAGACGGCCCAGCTGCCGTTGACGAAGGAGGAGTAAGGCTTGATGAGGAAGTTTCTGGAGTTGAGGGAGGGAAAAACGTCCCACTTTTTCTTCTCCTCATTGACCAGGTCCTGCAAGAACCTCAACCACTACTTCCAGGAGGCATGGGCACGGATGGGCCTGGCAGGTACTCCTAATTTTACAGATGTCCGGACCTCCATCACCACCCACATAAGGCAGATGATTCACCTCCAGTTCACTCAAAAGAGCAGCATTCATGTTTGTAGGCCCCTAAGACACACACATCCATGGGTGGGCTTTAAACACAATCCTTTCAGTTAACAGCCATACGCGCTGACCAAACGCACCACAGACACAGCAATCTGTACTTTCTTCAAAAGGAAGCAGCTTTTAAGCTGCATGACCAAAAAGGACTAAATAGTTTGAAGAACTCCAGGTCGGGGAGTTGAACCCCACTCTAATGCGTGACAGGTAGTGAAACTCACCATTATACTAACGAGGACAGACAGTGTCACATGATTTGGCTGTAGTTGTACTCAACTGGTACCGCACATCTTACTGCAAAAAAAATCCCACGATTGACTTTACCACACATGTAACAGTATTGAGCACCTATTTAGTTGTGGCCGAGTGGTTAAGGCAATGGACTAGAAATCCATTGGGGTTGACCCGCACAGGTTCAAATCCTGTCAACTACGTAATAGAATTTGGTGGACAATGGTGAATGGAACCTAAATGTGAGTTGCTTTGAATGAAAGCATTAACTGTAAATGTAACAATGGTGATTGTAAGTCTTTGGATAAAAGTGTCTGCTAAATGTGAATGGACATCTCTTTGGTGGCCTGAAAACTATGATGTTTTCATTACTTTGAGGAGGTTTAATGGAATTATGTACATTATATCTTTGTACTATATTTTATATATATATATATATATATATATATATAAGTAAAGTACAATATATACTCCAAAGAGGGCAAGTGGTCATGTCTAAAATTGATTTTGTAAGTTAAGATTAAAGGTTTTCCCTGACCGCGAATCTAACCTGGTCGGTGAGAGCCGAATCCTAGCCACTAGACCACCAGGGAAAGACAAAGCTCTTGGTATGGGCAACTCGCACAAGGCACCGATGTACTGAACTCAACCTTGTGCGCCTCATCTTAATGTGAGAAAATCACATGATTGAGCTGACTTTTTAAAACATTAGGTTGTCTCATCAGCATTTTGTTGCTGAATTAGGCACAAGCCGTGAGGAGGGCAATCACGCGGCAAACCACCAATCAGGATACAGCGCGCGCTCTGTTTTGAATTTTGTCTGGTAACTCTGGTTACCGCTTATTTAGTGCGTCAGTGCAACAGCATATCATTCTGAGAGTGCCGATTGTCTTCACTCTTCATTAGGATGGAACAATCACAAACTCCTGAATCTAAAGTGCCAGTGCCACAACATCCGTGGCCTTATTTGCGGTGTTATTTTGAAGTCGCTGAAAAGAAAAACAAGTCCTGCCTTCTTTGCCGGCCTCGGAACTGTAAAATTTCTTCGTACTGGAATTCTCCTTCCAATCTTAGGAAACACATTGAGGTAAGCCATTTTCATTCTGGTGGTCATTTTTTATTCAGTAATCTGTAGCTCGCACCATTGTGTTTAAGTTAACGTTAGTTCGCTGTTTCACCAACGTTTGTAGTATTTATTTTAAACTGAGTGATTTGATTTGTGAAATGACAGTTGATTGATGTTAACACTTTTGGTAGAATATAAATTACATTTTGACTAGTTTTATCTGCAGCTTATGATGCTAAACAGTTGAAAGCAGCAAAATCTCAAGCTGTAGTGGAAGTGATGATGCGGTGGTGTTATAATCATTTTTATTATTATAATTGTTTATATTGTTTATAGTTACTGGGTGCTCATAGTTCTCTACAGGTCATGTCAAATCATGTCATGTCCTCCATGCTAGACCAAGCATGGAGTAGACATAACTAGATAGACATGGGTTCCCATGGTACTGCGGCGCCTGGAGCCTCGGAGGGGAGTGTATGGAAGATACACCTCCCACTGGCAGCCCCCACTGCAGTGATATAAATTCTCATGTTTTGTTTACTTCTTTAAGCAAACGCATTCTGTACCTTTGATATACCTGTCTTTGCTTCTTCTTGCAAGAATAAAACCTGGCCTTTCGCTTTTTATAATATAATCTGTCTCTCTGGATAAATATAAGGATATAGAATTCTTATAACATTTGGTGCTGTGACCCGGATCTCAATATTTGTTGTTTCTCATACAAAGAGGTGAGCTGACGTGCACGGAGAAATGCACAAAAAAGCATTTCTTGTAAGTCCCAAGCTGTGCTGTTAAAGCGGTACGGGCCAGACCTCCACTCTGTGTGTGTGAAGCACGATGACGAGATCTGGACTGAGAAAAAGAGAAGAGCAGAGAGACGAGAGGACAGAACAGACAGTCTGGCTGCGGAACAACTGGACTATTGGACTGACAATTTACCACGTGAAGGCTAACTCAAGAATCTTACAGAGGAACTGAGGTACAATTGAATTCCTTCTCTGACCACATGGCAGCTTTACTATCTAGCAATGTAAAGAACATAACTGAACGAGCTGCATGTATTTACATCACCATAGTTGATGTTTTTCCATGAAGTTGGCCAGCATAGGAGATTCTTAAACGCTGAAAGATCGAGATTCCTTAAATGGTGAGATCCCCTTTATCGAGACCCTAAATGTCATCTAATGGTGAGATTTAAAGCCGAAAAAAGTATGTGTTTTTGATCGAGACCCTACTTGTCAATCAAAAGGTGAGATTTTAAACGGAATATTCTGATGTTAATCTGTGTTAAAACTTGTTGTCTTGCTGGATTTAAGTTTGATAGATACCTTATGCTTTGTAAGTCTTTATGGTGTTTCTTGAAACTGACTCGTGCGGTGAGTTCATTGGCCGTGACAAGTGCGAAACTCTATGCGAGATAGAGCACCTAATTACAAGAAGGGGTATGAGGTCTAAAGAGCTCAATAATCACGTATCGTAATACGCCACAATCGAACTGCCTTGCATAGCTAGTATTGTTGGTTTTATTGGTGCGTTATGACAGGAAAACTCAGTATGGACTATTATCAAGATACTTACTAACAACAAAAAGTGAGATGAATGAGTCCGAAGTCAATGTGACTATAAAGGCCTACGTAGAATTGATTCCTGCAGACGAGAAATGAGATTATAAAGCCCACTAGACAGTGAGAGGCTTATGCTGAAGAAATGGTTTGTGTTTCACTGCATGTGATAGCGGTGAGATTTTAACAGCCCACAAGAAGTGACGGGGCTTATACTGAGAATTGTTGACCTAAAAAGTTAAAGATAAAAGGTGTGTTTGAGAGAATAAATGTGTTATGAATGGGCCATTGTTGGATGAAGAATGAGTCTAATGATGTCAGAACAACGGTAATGTTTTTGAGAAAGTTTGAACAACATGAGAGAGAAAGGTAGCTTCCATAAGCTATTTTTCTAGTTTGAGGAAAAAACAGAGAAGTAGAGATTTTGAAAGAAGTACACACATGTACTTCAAAACACTAATCATTTGTATTCTGTTTAAATGTTTCTGGGAGCCTCTAGGTCTCGGCCTTCCTCCCTCCGCTCGGACAACAGTGCCCTCTCCAACCTTTCTCTGCACCTCCCACCTCCCACCTGCTACTTTTCGGGCTGAGAAAGAAGGAAAAAAAAGCTGCAGACAGACCAAGCAGCAGCAAACACGGAAGCGGTAAGATAAACGAATTCAGACAAACGTTTATTTATTTAAAATTTTGATCTATTGAGATTGACCAAACAGGTATTTGTAAAGTGTGTCTGTAAATTGGATGAAACTTGAAATTAATATGAGGCAAGGCAAGGCAAGGCAATTTTATTTATATAGCACAATTCATACACTGGGTAACTCAAAGTGCTTTACAGGAATAAAAGACAATTTACAAGATTTATATTAAGAAACATAAGAAAAAATTAAAAACATTTTAAAAGAAGAGTGCAGATAAAAGAAAAAAACTAACACTTTAGGTTGTAGTGTAGGCGGAGCTAAAGAGGAAGGTTTTTAACCTCCCCTTGAACATTGTTAAAGTTGAGGCTTGTTTTACTTCATCTGGGAGGCTATTCCAGGTTTTTGCTGCATGAAACTTAAACGCTGCTTCACCCTGTTTAGTTCTAACTCTGGGCACGAGCAGAAGGCCTGTCCCAGATGTTCTCAGAGTCCGAGGAGGTTCATAAGTAACTAGCATGTCAGAGATATATTCTGGTGCTAAACCATTTAGTGACTTGTAAACCAGAAGTGCTGTTTTAAAGTCTATTCTCTGAGCAACAGGAAGCCAGTGCAGAGATTTTAAAACTGGCGTGATGTGGTTGTACTTCCTGGTTTTGGTTAGAACCCGAGCAGCCGCGTTCTGTATAAGCTGCAGCTGTCTTAACCCTCGTTTTGAGAGACCAGTGAGCAGGCCGTTACAGTAATCTAACCTGCTGGAGACAAAAGCATGGATAAGTTTCTCTAAGTCTGGTTGAGACATCATCCCTTTGACTCTGGAAATGTTTTTAAGGTGATAAAATGCAGATGATGTAATTGACTTAATGTGACTGTGGAAATTCAAGTCTGAGTCCATGATGACCCTAGATTTCTAACCTGATTTTTAGATTTTAGAGAAAGAGACGCGAGGTGGCTGCTGACACTTTCTCTTTGTTTCTGTGGCCCAAAGATGATTAGTTCAGTCTTGTTTCTGTTCAGTTGGAGAAAATTATTTTGCATCCACATGTCAATCTGTTCGATGCAGTGACACAGTGAATGGATTGGTCCATTTTCACCTGCTGTGAGTGAAATGTAAATCTGAGTGTCATCTGCATAATTATGGTAGGATACGCCACAGCTGCGTATTAACTGGCCTAAAGGAAGCATGTAGAGATTGAATAATAGAGGTCCCAAGATAGACCCCTGTGGAACCCCACATGTCAGGGCCATTTGGTCTGACACACAGTTACCAACCGAAACAAAGTACTTCCTGTCTTCAAGATAGGACTGAAACCATTTAAGGGCAGTTCCAGTGATACCTATCCATTCCTCTAATCTTTGTGTCAGGATTTCATGGTCCACTGTATCAAGCAGCACTCAAGTCCAACAGAACTAAGACAGAGACTTTGCCTGTGTCAGTGTTCATACGGATGTCATTTGTGACTTTGATAAGTGCAGTCTCAGTGCTGTGATGGGGCCTGAATCCTGACTGAAAAGGATCAAAGCAGTTGTTAAGTAATAGAAAGTCATTAAGTTGCTGATATACAACTTTTTTGATTCCTAAAAATGGCAGGTTTGATATGGGCCGATAGTTGTTGAGCACTGTAGCATCAAGACTGCTCTTCTTTAGAGAGGCTTAATGACAGCAGTTTTTAAGGCCCTTGGAAATGTTCCAGACTGTAAGGAATTATTGACTATATCAGTGAGTTGTGGTAACAAACTGCTTAGTACTGATTTTAGAAATCTAGTGGGTAAAACATCGAGGCAGCAGGTGGATGAACTCAGGCTGGAGACAGTTTTTCAATTGTTCTGTCATTAATGGGAGTAAAATGTGTTAAACCAACCAAGTGTCTCCTAGGTGGCTGCAGTGTTGTTGTATGCCCTTTGGACTGTATCTCATGTTTAATGCCTTGAACCTTGTCGTTGAAAAACAATGCAAACTCATTGCATTTAGTGGTGAAACTAATTCTGGTGGAAATGGAGCTGGAGGGTTTGTTAATCTGTTCACTGTAGCAAACAGGACACGCAGGTTGTTACTATTGTTGTTGATGATCTCTGAGAAGAATATTTCTCTTTCTTTTGCAAAGTTTGATTGAAAACATGCAAATTCTCTTTGTATACCTCATAATGAATTAAGAGTTTCGATTTACGCCATTTTCTTTCGGCTTTTCGGCATTCCCTTTTCTGTGCCCTGACAGAGTGAGCATTGCTCCATGAAGCCTTCTGCCTCGTCCTGATCACTTTAACCTTAACAGGAGCAATGGTGTCCATAACATTTAAAACACCTGAAGTATAACAATTCAACAAATCATCAACTTGACCTGATGAGGCATTTTCAAACCTGATTGCCTCCATAAACTGTGTCATGGTGTTATCGTTAATGTATCTCTTTTTTACAACAGTAGGTCCAACAGCAACTTTTGGAATTATGGACAGATGAAAAAAGACACATGAATGATCAGATAGAGCAACATCAATCACAGTGACATCTGAAATATGAACACCTTTAGTAATGACCAGGTCCAGAGTGTGACCTCTGTTATGGGTCGGCTCATTAACATGCTGACAAAGACCAAAAGTATCAAGAATAGTAGAAAGTTCTTTGGCATTTCTGTCACAAACATTATCCACATGCACATTGAAATCACCAGATATGACTATTTGTTCAAATTCTGTGCAAATAACCGAAAGCATTTCAGTAAACTCATTAATAAAATCATGACATTGTTGGGGTGGTTTGTAAAGAACTACATATAAAATAGATGGAGAAAACCTCAACTCCATTTTGAATGACACATACTCAAATGATGAAAACTCACCAAGTGATAGCTTCTGGATAAGAATATTATCCCTAAGAAAGGCACATACACCACCACCCTTTTTGTTTTCCCGTATTTTGGATAAAAATGTGAAATTCGACTGGGTGGATTCAATAAGGACCGCATTTCCAGTCCTGCTGTCTAACCATGTTTCTGTTAAAAACATAAAATCAAGCTTATTTGAAGTTATAAAATCATTAATTAAAAAAGATTTGTTTCCCAAAGACCTGACATTGAACAGTGCAAGTTTTAAGTCCGTTTGAGCAGGACCTGACTTTATCTGTTTGCAGGGGATTTGAATCAGATTTGTCTGATTAGACAATCTAACTGTAATTCTCTTCTTTAATCTGCGACTTCTGACTGTAGCTATGGAGCTAGGAGAGTGTTCTCTCCCAGGGCCTCAGGTTGATAAGTGGTTTATTATGACGAAAAGTCCTGGAACAGCAGAGGCCCTCAGTGTCCTAATCACTGATAGTAGCCTTGATGCTAGTCAAGGCTTTTGGAGCTGGTCTGGGAGGAGGTGGTCTGGGAGGAGCTGGTTTGGGAGGGGGTGGAGAGGGTTTGACAGGGGTGCATTGGACTCTAGGTAGTGGCCGAGGTGAAGCAGTGGTACTCCTGGGTGGTATTGGGGGTGATGTTTTTAGTGATGATGATAGAACCCGTGACCTGGCCAAGTTAGGTGTAAGGTATCATCTTAATTCCAGATTTAACTAAAATTTCCAGGTGATCTGGAAATCCCATTGGTGAATCCGGAGATGGGACAGGGATGGTGAGGTCCGGAAGGTGTTGATGTTACTGGTGGGGTCCATGGTCCTATTGGGGAGTCCATTTCAGTGGTGGAAGTGTTGATGGTGGTACAGTCAGAGGAGGATCCTTGGCTGGTGAGGCAGGAGTGCTTTTTTCATTCAGTGGCTGAGGACCCTTTCTCTGTTCAAGAGGGCGCCCAGAACCATTTAGGTGTCTCAGGGAGTGCAGGAGATTATCCGTTAGCCTCCTGACCCCTCCCCTGTTTAGATGTGGGCCCTTTCCTTTGAACAGGTCGTCACGTTGCCAAAACAAGTTAAAGTTATCAATGAAGTGCACTCCTCTTGTCTCACAGGCCTTGGACAGCCATGTATTCAATGCAAGCAGCCGACTGAATTTATTGATCCTTCTGTCGATGTTTGGGAGGGGTCCACTGATAAAGGATGGCACTTCCAGGTTTTCAAGTTTATCTAAAAGCCTGGAGAAATCCTTTTTTAAAACTTCTGATTCCCCTTCCTCGTGTCAACTGCACCCACGTGTAATATCAGCTGTTTAATCCCTGTGTGTTTGGACATGACTTGGGGGAGGAGTGATGTTATATCAGTGACTGTAGCACTTGGAAAGCTGCATGTAGCAAATCTACCGTTGTTTATGTCTCGGACAGCACCGTCTCCAAGCAGCAAGATATCTCTGACCTTCACTTTTGGCATAGATTGTCTGTCACTGTTTGCCTGGTGCTTTTCCACAGATTCATGTCTCCTGTTCTCCATAGAATAAGCTTGATTTACTCCATGTTTTTCATTTACAGCAGAGTTTTCTGGTTCATTCACCTTTAGCTCAGTCAGTGGTTGGAATCTGTTTTTTAGCTGGATGTCTGGTGATGCTACATATACTCTTGTGATGTCAGCATTGTTTTTTCTAATCCAGTGCTGCTTTGGCTGGGCACCAAGTTTATGCCAGGTGGTATCATTTTGTTTAAATCCATTTGCTTTGCTCAGTTTTGGGAATGACACTGTATCATCCAAGTTTAAATTCACAGTCTTACCACATTGTGTGATCGGTATTGTCTCCTGAAGTCCTCTTTCAGATTCCAAAGCAAAAATCTTTGTTTGTAGCACATTGATTTCTTGTTGATATTTCCAGCAATTTTGGCAGAAAGAGTTTGTAGTTGTTGTTTTACCCCAGACATGTTGAAAAATAGATATCAAGGCTCAGTCGCTCAAGTAGTCCAACGGGTTGTTAAAAAGTAAAAAAAACAAGTAAAAACATAAAAGCAAAATCCAGTTAAAAGAAAGTAAAAAGTAAAAAGTACTGTAAAAAAGTTAATCATAAAATCATTGGCTAAATGTAGAGATAACTAAAAAAGAAAAGTAAAGCAGGCATGAGCAAGCAGAGGTGCGACTGCACTCTTCAGAAGCAGGAAGTATGAATGTAATGTATTTCTCTGAGGAAAAATGCATAATTGCCATGGAGACGAGAGCGAGGTGGAGGTGGGCGTGACAGACGAGAGGGCACTGAGAGAAGGAGGAGGTCGAAACTGGGTCCAGACGAGAGACGAGGGGATGACCTCATAACTGACCGCTTCAACCAACAGGTCAGGTACATAAACACACATAAACACACAAAGACACATATAAATACACACACATAAAGATACAAACACAGACACATGAGACACACATCTACAGAAGAGGATGTGATTTTGGTTTATGAGAGAAAATAATGAGTATTCTGTTAAAGAACAGAGTTGGTTTTGTATTTTATGTGACACGTTAGTGTGAACATTAAAGGTTTGAAGAAGTTAAAGATCCAACACTTGGATCCTAAATAAAATTAGTGATTGATATTTTGCTAAACAGTTTTGTGTTTCTATTAGTACGAGAACTAATAGAGGTCCTTAATATCAGTGTGGTTCAAACACACGGTATAACGCCAATAAAAGAATGAAAATGATTACTTTGTAATTGGAAGAATTTAAATATGCGTCTTAAAGTTGAATTGCACAGAGTAAGTTTATAAAGATAATATAACTTTATAGTTGGGCCATAAGCTCACATTTAAAAGAAAACAAGGTTACCAGAATCTAAATAAAGAAAAGAAACATTTATGTATTTCTCTGGTTTGGTTCTAACAAAGTGTGAATGTTTTGGTTTGGATTCACGAGGAATGTTTAAACACAAGATAACATTCTATGTAATTCAAGGTAACAGGGGCTTCACAGCACCCTCCTTTTTGCTCCAGGAGCTAGAAATGTTTTGGTTTGGGTTTTTGTTTTTTTAGCTCCACAGACGGGAGCCTTTACATTAAACAAACTTTTAATGTTGAGAAAAATACTTGGTTATAAATGTCAGTGACAGAAACAGTCTGCACTGAACTGATGTGTTAAATAAAGTTTATGATACTTAATTATGAAAACTGTTTGACCTTCTGACAGGTCTGTTGATATGAATAAAGTCCACTTTTGAGTTTTATTGAATCTATGAAACATAATTTGGTAAAATAAATGATTGAATTAATGAGATTGAATATGGTTTTTGAAAAACTTAAAGTTTAAGTAATTGGAAAATTAAAATGAAGATAGTTCAAAATAAATAATAATCATTATTTTATTTATTTTGGTACGTTATCATTAAGGTATAGTGTCATCTATACAATAAAGATTTAAACTGTAATGTAAATTGGTAATCTGGTTTTGGTGATTAAAACATATCTATGTTAAAACAGTTCAAACTGTTAAAACGATCTTAAAGGTTTTAATGAGAAATAAGTAAATTAAAAGATAATTGTTAAACTAACAAGGTGAATTGTTAAAGTTTAAGAGCATATGCCAATGGCTCGCTGGGTTTGTTGATTTTATGTTTGGTCTTTCCTTTTAAAAAAAACGACAATCACAAAGGTGATGGTGTTTTAGAGGAAAACAGTGTGAACAGAGCAGAGGCTTTGTGGTGTGTTCAAGCAGCTGGGACATGCTGCTGTTACTGGTTTAACCCCAGAGGGGGGGTCTGACCCAAGGGTGATTAAGAAATTTTGTTTTGAAGTAAGAGAAAAATGTGTTTTCCTTCTGAAGAAAGTAATTTGAGGTAAATTAAACAATATTTTGAGAATATTCTAATTTAAAAGAACATGTGAAATAAATTGAGAATTGAATGTGAATGTTTAAAGGTTTGTGACAATAGATCATGAGAAACCAGTTCTGATCTATATAAATAATTTATGTTTGCATCAACTGAGTTAAAATTTATCTAATTGTGGAAGATACCAATTAAAGTTACAGGTAAAGACCTACAACTAATGGTAACAAAAATTAAAAACTGAACTAAACAAAATAGCACTGAGCATGCTTTTAGCTGAAAAGGGGGATCTACAAAAGGATTTCCTCCAAAGTAACACAGGTCTAGTTACGGCAGAACTAAAGTCTTTAAGAAAGGACTTCAAACTCTAGCAGAGGAATTAGAGTATTCTGGAATAGAGAAATTAATTTTGACCTGGTTTTAAAACATATTTGGAAAACTGACTGGGATTTTAGAATCTGTATTGAGATACAGTACATGTACTTGTTGTTGAACTTCCATGTCTGATAACTTTTGTTTGTGTTAATTTCCATGTATCCGGAGCTTGTTGGTGAGATTGATGAATGTGGCCATTGCTGGGTCAACATTCCTGGACATGCACCTGCCAAACGACTAAGGTCAAGGCTTTGACCTCAGATGAACACTTTGATATCTGAGGGACGTTATTGTTTGCATGAACACCAACGGGACAACAGCTCCAGGACGGATCATACTACAGACCTAAGGGCCGTATGGTTCATTGAATTGATTATGCTGAAGAGAATTGATTTTAATCCTTATGAATGTGCATATGTCTCACTCCATGTATTTTTCTTTTCGTTACAGGGACAGAAATGGACAGGCAGGGACAGGCCAGAGATCTTGAGTCCAATGGGTCGACCAGCTTAACCTCTGGCAAATTTTTCTACTTTATTTTGGAGTGACACTGTGTTTTGATTTATGGACATTTATGATTTATGGACTTTAAAGAATTTGACTTTGAAGAATCAGTGCATTACTCTGTGGGTTCACATTTGATTTGAAACATATCCAATTATAATCATTTGTTATGTTTGTTTTGACATGTGTTGTAAGTTAATCATTTGAAGTGATTACAGACGTTTGATGCTTGATGTTTGTGTTTTGTCACCGCCTTTGGGGCGAGGGGTGGATAGAAGAGTTTTTCCCAGCTTTAGGTCATTTTACCAATGGGTCAAAATGTTCTTCTGGCTAGGTCAACAGCCCTGCTGGGTTTTCGCTTCTGTCATAGTTTACAACTCACACTCAAGCTAGTAGGTTGTTTATGTTAATGGTTATCAGCATAAAGAGGGGGGAATGTTATAATAATTTTATTATTATAATTGTTTATATTGTTTATAGTTACTGAGTGTTCATAGTTCTCTACAGGTCATGTCAAATCATGTCATGTCCTCCATGCTAGACCAAGCATGGAGTAGACATAACTAGATAGACATGGGTTCCCATGGTACTGCGGCGCCTGGAGCCTCGGAGGGGAGTGTATGGAAGATACACCTCCCACTGGCAGCCCCCACTGCAGTGATATAAATTCTCATGTTTTGTTTACTTCTTTAAGCAAACGCATTCTGTACTTTTGATATATCCGTGTCTTTGCTTCTTCTTGCAAGAATAAAACCTGGCCTTTCGCTTTTATAATATAATCTGTCTCCGTGTCTCTCTGGATAAATATAAGGATATAGAATTCTTATAACAGGTGGTAACCAACTGGAGTAAAGAATTCGGCTGCAGGGACAGGGCCTTTGAATTCAAACATATCAGGAAGTGCAAATGTCACTTATTTTTGAGACGGATACAGTAAAGTCCATGACAAAATGATCAGATCCAATGTGTGATCGTGGTGCTGAGTGGGAGCGTTCACTGATTATGTCAGATCCAAAGAGATCAAAAGACTCTGAAAGTCACTGGCCAGCTGACGTGATGGGCAGCAAAAGTTAATATTAAAATTAACACAAAGTAGTACACTGTGTTTGTAATTCTGCATCAGTGTGTGAGTGTTTTTAACTCACTCGCTCTCTCCTTTCTTACAATGCTTACGTGTCTCTATACCACAGATATTGTCACACAAGACCAGCCAGGCTTTCGGGACAGCCCAGCTGTTATTGACGGAGGAGGAGTACGGCTCGATTAGGAAGTTTCTGGAGTTGAGGGAGGATTTTGTGGGCGGGAAAAATGTCCCACTTTTTCTTCTTCAACTCATTGACCAGGTCCAGCAAGAACCTCAAACACTACTTGGGCAGGGATGGGCCTGGCGGGTACTCCCAATTTTACAGATGTACGGACCTCCATCACCACCCACATTCACAGATGATTCACCTCCAGTTCAATCAAAAGAGGAGCATTCAAGTTTGTAGGCCCCTAACACACATATCCATGTGTGGGCTTGAACCACAATCCTTTCAGTTAACAGCCAAACACACTGAAAAAATGCACCACAGACAAAACAATCGGTACCTTCTCTAAAAGGAAGCAGCTCATGAGCTGGACAAAATAGAGTAAAATGCACCCCGTCGGGGAATTGAACCCCTGGTCTCCCATGTGACAGGCGGGGGATACTCACCACTATACTAACGAGATGCGTAATGTTTACATGGCGAAATATCATGGAAATGTATAACAATAATTTGTTGACTGGTCATTTATGTTATCAGCGGATTAGGAAAAAGCATTAGAAACTTGTTTACTGGAGGATAAACAGCAGACAGCCAAATTAATATACAACTGGGTCTCGACCCAGATAAACACTACAAAATTTTGTACCTTGGTATGAAATTGCACGTTCAGCTTTTAACCGAAAGCTTGGTATTTTGAGCTCACCACACGCACATGTGTTTTAGGGGCCTAAAAACATGAATGCTCCTCATTTGAGTAAACTGGAGGTGAATCATCAGCCTGTGGCATGCCAGCATCCGTTAGATAAAGTGATTAAAATAAACAGCATCTCAAAGCCTAATCATCAGCTGTTCAAATGGCAGGTTTGCTTTCTTGTCTCTGAGTCTTATACATATAACATTGCTCTGTGTTAAGTACAGTTGTGCTTATACGTTTATATACCCAGATTTCTGAGCCAATTTTCAGAGAAAAATAATGATACAACAAATATTTTTCTTTCATTTATAGTTAGTGGTTGGGTGAAGGCAGAAACTACCCAAATGACCCTGATCAAAAGTTTACATAACCCAGTTCTTTTTACAGTGTATTGCAACCTTTTACATCAATGACAGCTTGAAGTCTTTTGTGGTAGTTGTGGATGAGGCTCTTTATTTTCTAAGATGGTTAATCTGCCCATTCTTTAGACACAAAACCTCCAGTTCCTATAAATTCTTGGGCTGTCTTGCATGAACAGCACGTTTGAGATCTCCCCAGAGTGATACAATGATATTGAGGTCAAGAGACTGCGATGACCAGTCCAGAACCTTCACTTTACCACAATGTATTATTAATATGAGTGTAAGATTCATAGTAATAATACATTGTTTTAATATTGCCACCTTTTGTGTTTTTCACTTGCCACTTTTATTAATGACTTCCTCACAGCGGGCTAACGGACAGCACTTCCAAATATATGATTGACTGCAGGTTGAGTCTTTTTCTCATTGCATTACGCGGAGCGGGTGGTTAAGTTGGGTGTATCTACGACTTTAAAATTTCAAAAAAGCTAAGCGCGTCCACAAACTGAGTACCCAAATAAATGTAAAGTGGAATAGCTCCCGTACAGAGACGGAAGGTTTTGGGATAATGAAATTTGAGATCAGTACTCTCTAGGAGCTCATGAAGGATTTTGCATCTCCACTCAGAAATCTTTCAAAGGCCTATGTCAGTCTATAAGTGAAAAGAGGCCTTGATTGAAAGAACTCTAATGGAGGCTGACATTTTTTCCCACTGCTCCAGAGTGATCACCTTTCACTACCTGTCGCTACACAAATAAATGTAAAGTGGGACCACTCACATACGGAGACGGAAGGTAGTGGGATCTCTAAATTTGAGAATTGTTCTCTAGTGCAATTGGGTCTTCCACTCAATTGCTCCTAATGAGAATATTTGCATTTCACAGAGACAAACTGTTTCTGCCTGGTCTCAAACCAGGGACCTTTAGCGTGTGAGGCAAACATGATGACCACTACGCTACAGAAACTGAAGACAAGTGTACAATGTACCATAGCTGAATATCAATTAAAAAGCACTTATATGCGGTATAAATGCCACAAAGCATCCAGGTAAACCACTGAGCTATGGTCCCACTGACTGAGACCTTGACAAAATTGTAAAATCATTAAATATCATTAAATGTCTGAGGAATGTGCTTGTATAAAAGGAAGCAGCTTATGAGCAACTTCACCAAATTACGTCGGGGGTCTCCATCGTGACAGTCAGGGATACTCACCGTATGATAGCACAAGCTGTAAACAAAGAAGACCAGTTTCCTGCTCCTACATAAAGCGCATTTCAGTGATTAATGGGGTAGCTAAAAAAAAGCATGGATAGCTTTCTCCAGGTCAGCACGACTCAGGAAGTGTTTAGACTTTTGAAAGGTGAAGCTGAAAAAAGCTTGTCCTGACCACAGAATCTATTTAATTTAAGACTGCTGCCTAGTTTCACCCCCAATTATTTCACAACATAGTTAAAGTAGGGGGCCAAAACAACAGGACAAGGAGCTGAAACACTGGGACGGTTGGACGTGTTAAATACATACATTATTTTTTTTCTTCATTCAAACTCTGAGAAAGCCAAAATTTGATGTCTAATTATCTATCGATGAAGTCAAGTCTGTCAGGACAAGCAGGAACAACCGGCGGGTAAATCTGCAGGTCGTCCGCATACAGACATTAAGACTGTCACTCAATATACCCAGTGATACATGTAACTTATCCTTTTTCCACTTGAGCTCGGCCTGCACTTCTCCGACAAAATATCATGCAAGGAAGGAAGTCATTGCAAGTCATAGGTCCAATTAGAGTGAGTTTACGATTAAACCTTCCCTCTAGAGAAATAAGCTCAGCTCTCTTACCAGGTTAATTGAAAAAGTGTCTTGGTATAAGAGACCAAATATCTTCACCTTGATAACCTAGTCCAGATACCTTTGCTTTCGCTTTTCTTCAAGCCAGGAGGAAGTGGAAAAAAGAATGGAGTGAAGTCATCAATATTTAGCCAGATCAATCCTAAGTAGTCGCATTCACAGAACATTAGAATTGCATATGAGTGATACCTTGACGTAGACAGGAGTCGAACCTGGAATTTTCTGGTTTGTAGTCAGACACGTTATCCATTGCGTCACCAGCCCTGCTAAGCTTTCTCTTTTTTTTTATTTTATTTTTTTTCAGTGTCTTGCCCAAGGACACAACAGCATAAAGTGTAGAGAGAACAGGAATCAAACCACCAACCTTTCAGTTGAGGGACAACTGCTCCACCACTGTGCACCTCTTTTGGAACGCAACATCAAAATGACCCATCAATATTCCCGACATCCCTGTCACTACGCCACGGTGAGTGCGCCTTCCCGGCTTCTATCACCTCTGCTGGGTAAAGAAGCATGTGCTACACGCACACGGCTTCCCTTCCCGACATCCCCTTCAATACCGCAGCCAGAGCGACTAGTTTCCTCCCCGTTTCTTTCACTTATGTTGGGCAAAGTGTGACGAAAAACAGCGTGTGCTTCGTGTACACCGAGATAGTTAGCAACGCTGCCGGAGAAGCACTCCCTCCCGCCACAAACTCACTCTCACTTTGGACTCATTCTCACTTTCACTCGGCTCTAAAGGCAGACGCGCGTTTGAGGTCTTCTTCTACAATTTTTAAAATGGTAACACATGGTAAAAGTGGGCTAGAAACAAAGTACAGGGTGTCTGACATCTGGTGGAAGGGAGTGGAAACATGACTTAACACATAAACCGGAAGTAGAGGCTGTTTTTCCAGTTAAGTTGCTTGTCGCAATTTTGCGACTTTGGCGCTAGAGGGTTAAAAGGTATTTGGTTAAAACAGTACTCAAGTACTGAGGAACTGTTTGATCAAAATGCCTTATTTTTTTGTTTTTTTTCACAACATAAAACTTTTGAAACTGATTCCTTAAGTAGGCCTGTGTTACTCTGAAAACACTTTCCCGGCTCTTTTGGTACAAGTGCTGGAACTATGACTATGAGAATAAAAACTATAAAAACAATTTCTGTTTAATTCCACTCAGAAGAAGGGCGCTGGTACACAACACAAAGTTAACATAAGCCAACGAGTTGTGTCTCTGGTCAACTCGATACCTTCAGGAGTGGGCACTTCCTTCCACATTATCAGTTCTTTTCCACTTTGTGTCCAGCCAGCAGTGACCAACTGGTTCTAACTGGTTTCAACAGATGAGGTATTTAGTGTCCTAATCTAGGGTGCAGTGTAGCGTGCAAAGTGTGCAAATAACATATAGAAAAGTTAGAAGAGTGCTTCTTAATATAAAACACTAACACCTGTGTGTGAGCGAAATGAGTTTAGGGCTGTTTGTCCTTTTCACTTTCAACACTGGAGACAGTAGCCTCAGAAATGTAGCAAGCTAAGATACAGCATCAAGTAGTTTACAACTTACCAAACTTGTTTTATTTTATTTTTATATTGAACCAACTGCATTCCAAGTCAGTGCTATGTTCAGTTAAAACAGTTTATTTAAAATTACACATGTTGTTCAAAGTAAAGGTAGCATTGATATTGATATCATATGTCAGCATTAGTAGCATCTGTAGAATACATTTTTTAAGCAAGTGTGTGCATGTAGCCTTTTCAATAGCCTGCATTAAAGACTCACCGACAGCAACATCTCCAACATCTGTTATTCCCCCCATAGTCCTGACCTGGTCCTGGTCTGGCCAAATAAGACTCGTGAATGTTGTTGTGGATTTATGCAAATGAGCCACGCAGCTTAAGTCTGTTTCTCACAAATGTAAACAAATGTGCGTAAAGCTGTGTTTAACTGCAGCGGTGGTCATGTGACTGCATGACAATGTCTGATTGGTGAAACACAGTTACCGTATTTGTCGGACCATAAGACGCACCTGGTTTTTAGAGGAGAAAAATAGGAAAAAAAATATTCTGAACCAAATAGTGTAATAAAATATTTAATAAAGTATAACAGAATAATATTTGAATTATATGACTAGAGTGAAGGGCATGCGCACTGCTGTGTACTGTAACACCGCCTACTACATGCTATCCTCCAATAGCATACGGCGGTGACACAGTACAGCAGCATCGGCTTCCGTAAGGAAGGTGAGGGAGGACCCGCTGCCGCTCTGCCACTACGGTAAGGCAAGGCGACACGGGGGCCCGCTGCCACTCTGCCAGTATCTCAGTGGACTACTGAGAAGCCTGGACACGGCGGGGAGGGATGATGCAGTTTCAGGGACACGGAAGGTCTCGGGGACCCGCTGCCGCTCTGCAACTCGGTTTATGTTGCAGACGAGTAGCAACATAAGATCCGCAGGTCCGCAGGAAAAGTGCCTGCGGACCATAAGACGCAGGCACTTTTCCTCCCACTATTTGGTGAAGAAAAAGTGCGTCTTATGGTGCGAAAAATACGGTATCTGGTAATTCTACTAGAAGCAAAAATGAAGCGTGGAATGTGTCAAATAAATGATAAAAAAAAAAGTAACTTATCAAGCGTAGCCCAATGTAACTGAGTAAGTGTAACTCACTGTAACTTGTTACTACCCACCTCTGGTGGTTGTCTTGTCATTAATGGTCCTGTCCAGAACAGCAGTATGACCGTTCCCTGACTAATAATTATGAAACTTCCAACAATGCAGTTGTTGACTAAAAATGTATACTTGGATCATGATAAAGGCACTTTGGCCTTCTACAAAATTGATTAAAGTATGAAGTAAGTATGACATTTGAAATTTAGAATTTTAATTTTTGATACAGATTTTGTCAAAACGTCTGCCGCCATGTCTTCTGTTGGGCAGTACACAATATGTATTTTTCCCTCATTGACAGCATCACGGATAAAGTGATATTTCACATCAATGTGCTTAGATCTAGATCTATTCACTGGGTTTCTACTTAGTGCAATGGCCCCCTGATTATCTCCATACATCGTGGTGCAAGTGTAAACACTACTGTCGATGCCATTTAGCAGTTGAGATAAGTACATGCTTTCCTGAGTAGTGTTTGTTAGACCAATGTATTCAGCTTCACAGGTCGACAGTGCCACTGTCGGCTGTTTCTTAGACTTCCATGAAATAACAGGGCCTTGTTTTGTCAGGCTGAAACAGTATCCTAAATGCTACGTCTATCTTCTTCAGAAGATGCCCAGTCAGAATCTATTAAGTTAAGTCTAATTAGCTATTTATTAGACTTAAAGTCTTATCTGTTTTCTTGAAACAAAGCTCGTCGTCAGCTGTACCTTTTAGGTATCTCAAGACATGTTTAGCAGCTACTAAGTCATGCGTTTTAGGTTTTGCAAGTGTTTGTGACAGTTTACTGACTATCCAGCTAATGTCTGGTCTGGTACAGGTCAATGCATAGATCAAGCTTCCAACAAGTTCTTGGTATTCTTTGGGGTTCTCAATCTCATTGTTGTTTTCTCCCTCATTCTTATCACATTCCAATTTTAATTCACTTGGGGTAGCTTTTGGTTTACAGTTTGACATTCCAAACTTTTCAAGCATTTTGAGAATGTACCTTTTCTGATTAATTTTAAGTTCTCCCTCTTTTTGTTCAAACTGAATCCCCAAAAAATAGGATATTTTCTCCAGATCCTTCATGTTAAATTTGGACTTCATCTTTTCTTTAAGACTGTTGAGCTGATTTTCACTGCTTGCTGCAATTATCAAATCATCTACCCAGATGATCACTATGATTGTCTCGTTTTCATCCTGCTTCCTATACACACAGTGATCAGATTGATTTCTCTCAAAGTTGTTTTGTTCAAGATGATCATTTAAAAGTTTGTACCAGTTCCTTCCAGACTGATTTTTCTAATTTGTATACTAACTTGTCTCCTGTATCAGATGTTTCTTCAAAACCCTCTGGTTGCTCTAAGTATATGTCTTCCTCTATTGGTGCATGCAGATATGCTGTTTTGACGTCCATCTGATGAACAAAAAAGTCATTCTGAGCAGCTATCTGCATTAATGCCTGAACAGAAGTGAGATTTGCTGTAGAAGCAGATGTCTCATGGTAGTCAATGCCTTCAGTTTGGTTGTATCCTTTTGCAACATACCTAGCCGTGAAGATTTTCCCTCTTTCTGCATTTTTTTTAATGGCATATACCCATCTTCCTCCTATTGTTTTTCTGCCCTCTGGTAGAGTTGTGAATTCAAATGTGTCATTTTCTTTAAGTGAGTCCATCTCTTCCTTCATAGCATGTTCCCATCCGGGAGCATCAGGTGACATCAGGGCATCTCTATAGGTTTGGGGAACTCCACACACTGCCCTGTAACAATTATCAACACTCATTGGTTACATCGTCTTTAAAGTCTGTCAGGTAGTCTTGTAAATACTTTGGAGCTCTCTTTTCTCTTTTGAGTGATAATGTTTTTGACTATCAGTGTCTGTTGGACCTGTACTGTTTTTGTTGTTTTCTGTGTCTACTTTTTCCACACTTCCATCATGTTCTGACACTTCTGTATTGTCTGTATCTATACTCTCCATTTTCCACCTAGGACGTGGTCTTCTGTGTTTTCCTCACTATGTGGGGCATCGCCGCTGTTCTCACTATCCAGTGTCCTGTCTCTGTAGTTGTGTATTTCCAAGTAATCTTCATCGGTCTGTGTCTGTTGTTCAACACTGCTCTTCCTAATGAATTTCACCAATCTATGTTTTGACACATTTCCTGTCTGTGGATTGTATACCAGATAAGCTGGGCTATTCTTACTATACCCCACAAATATTCCCTTCTCACATCTAGGGTCCAGTTTCTTTTGATTGTGTTTGTATGCATAGCATTCTGATCCAAAAACCCACATTTTAGAAAGGTCTGGCTTTCTTCCTGTCATCATAAATTGTGGAGTATTCTTAATTCTGTCATTATAGCATCTGTTTCGGATATGAGTCGCAGTTTGGACAGCATAAGGCCACAGAACCTTAATAATAATCCTTATCTATTAGTAGTCACCTTCCCATTTCAAAAATGGTTCGCCATTGTCTCTCCGCTGTACCATTTTGAGGAGAGTATGGGGATGATGTAAAATGTCTTATACCCTTTTCTCTAGAAAGTCCCAAACTCCAAAAAGGGTCTGTTTGCCATATACCGGGCGGCTTTGTGGACAGAGTTTGTGGGACGTGCGCGCCAGACCCCCAAAAGTTTTTGTGGGTCCGGCGACGCGCCAGATCCAACGCTGGTACGCACGGTCACTCGTTTGAGGTCCTGACCCCTCCGAGGGCCGATAGGAGGACCCCCAAACTTTCGGTACCCAGACTTGCAATAATGGAAACAGTGTGGCATGATGGCAAGTCCCGCTCCAGGCTTATTTCAATGGGATTCTCACCCCATGAGATAAGCAAGGCGGCAGACACTTTGCGATTCCTTCACCAGGTGACCACAGCTGACCACTCCTAAGCCACGCCCACCTCCCAGGAACCCACTATGTGTCCACTTCCCCACTTATAACTTCACAGTTACTTTGCTGAATAACTAATTAGTTTTAAAATGTGGTAACTAAGTTACTAACTCAATTACTTTTTGGGAGAAGTAATGTGTAACTGTAACTAATTACTTTTTTAAAGTAAGATGACCAACACTGTTGGCGAGTTTTCGTTTTGTTACCAGTTTGAGATCACACTTCTAAAATGTAACTGAGTTGTTCATCTAAAGAGCTATTGTTGTGACAGGTGTCGGGGGATGGCTGGTGAACAAAGACTAAGGTAAATATTTAAATCACTCCACCGCCACTGAGCACTGTTCACCAGCCATCTCAGTGGAGGATCTTTAGTCATTGACCTTTGTCTGTAACTTGATGTTTTACCTTGAGTCGTTGGCAGAGGTCGATAGAGTAGTCTACAATTGAACTCAACATTACTCAAGTAAGAGTAAAAAGGTATTTGGACAAAAGAGTACGCACGTACTGAGTAACTTTGAACATAATGCCTTGTTTATTTCATTTTTTCACAACATTAAACTTTTGAAACCAAGCCCTACAGTAGGCTTGTGTGTGAGCGAAATGAGGCCAGGGCTGTTCGTCCACAACTCGCTCCAGAGCTTCGGCTCCAGATCTTCTAATCATGTCTAACCACTGTTCAGGGACACACAGTCCGGTACACTTAGTGGCATATACACATGAACTTATTTACATCTTTGACTGACAAGCCAGCTCATTACACGTCCATCCACGACCCTGGAGCTGAGAGGCGGGCATAATGTACAAGGATAGAAACTTCATGTGTTGTAAACATGTTAAACAAATCACCATGTACCATTGTTGCATGTTGAACTGATTTGTTTCATTCTTGCAAGAATTAAACCGGTCTTTGATTCCTAAATTTACCATGTACGGTCTCCGTCGTCTCGTTTGTGATCAGGACCTAATAATGATTTTAACAGATATACGTCATGGGCCGTGGCAGGGAGCCCAGGTGTACTTAACTCAAGAAAAATCCCATGATTGAGGCGACTTCACCACATATGTAACAATAGGGCATGCCTGTGTAGTTGTGGCCGAGTGGTTTAAGGCGATGGACTCGAAATCCATTGGGGTTTCCCCGCACAGGTTCAAATCCTGTCAACTACGCAGCACAGTTGGGACATTTCTTTGGTGGCCTGAAAATAATGCTGTTTTCAAAGGTGCAACATGAAGGGCATGCATAAAATACAAGATAAATAAAAATATACAGACTGAAACTTCAATATATACACACAATTTACAGTTTGTTGGATATGGTGCAAAATCTGCAGTGCAATGGATAGTTCTTGATTTATGTGCTTAATAAAGTGACAAGTGTTATGAAGTATTAAAGAGTCCAATGGCAGAGGGAAAGAAACTGTTCTTATGGCGGGAGGTTCTGGTCCGAATGGACCGTAGCCTCCTGCCCGAGGGGAGGGACTCAAATAGTCTATGTCCAGGGTGAGAAGGGTCGGCTGTGATCCGACCTGCTCGTCCCCGAGTCCTGGAGACGTACAGGTCCTGGAGTGATGGAAGGCTGCAGCTCGATCACCTTCTCTGCAGAGCGCACAAGGCGCTGCAGTCTTTGTTTGTCCCTAGCTGTGGCTCCAGCGTACCACACGGTGATGGAGGAGGTGAGGATGGACTCAATGATGGCCGTGTAGAACTGCACCATCATCTGCACTGGCAGCTTGGCTTTCCTCTGCTGCCGAAGGAAGTACATCCTCTGCTGGGCTTTCTTGATGAGGGAGCCCCACTTGAGGTCCTGAGTGAGGGTGGTACCGAGGAAGCGGAAGAAGTCTATGGTGGTGATGTGGAGGTCTGTCAGGGTGAGGCGGGGCAGGGGGGGCTGTGACTTTGGACGCGACTTGAACCCGCCTGAAATACAGCGAGCGGTTGTGGTACACGGTTGTGGTTCAAGATGGAGAAGAACTTTTTGCCCAGTTCTTTAATACTCTTCAAGACCATGAAGAGCGACCATCTTCTTACTTGCAAAGGTTGCAACTGACACTGAACACAAATGCAGCAAATCCCAGCCTTCTCGACAATAAACGCCGACATTTAAGACAAAAGCACCAGTCATGGGAGGCAAAGAAGACTCACAAGTCCTTAAACTAGATGCAGCTTCATCCAAGGGACGGGCTGAAGCTGCTATGAATTACTGTCCCCAGAGTAAACGTTCTATGCTACACCATTCATTGCCCAAGGGTTTAATTGGGACAAAGAGTACTGGTAAAGCCAAGATCAAAGATAAGTTTTTTACTGCCTGTTTGATACTGGATCTCAGGTCACTACCGTCACTCACTCCTTCTACATCGCCTATCTCTCTGACCAAGAAGTCAAGCCACTTAGTGCATTGCTGGAAGTGGAAGGGGCTAACGGTACCATACTTTGGATATGTGGAGATGATTAATACATTCCCTACAGAATTTCTGGGAGAGACAGTAGATGTGGACACTCTGGCATCGGTGGTGCCTGATCTCAAGTACTCACAGCCTTCTGTTCTCATTGGAACCAGCACCCTGGATGTGGTATATGACAAGCACTCCCAGACTCCCAGACTGCATGTCGTCCAGCATCTTACGGTTACAGAGCAGTGTTAAAGATTCTGGAGCTGAGGCACCGGCTAGCAACTGACGACCATCATGGCATCTTAAAGCTGTAGGCTAACGGTCCTCAAACCATTTCAGCTGGACAAACTGTGGTTTTGGATGTCCTAGCCATTGCTCCAACTCTACACAGGGAAAAGGCATTTGTTATCAAACATCCATCTTCTTTCTCCCTGCCTGGTGGTCTACTGGTGAAAACATGTCTGGTTGATCTTCCTCCACTCTACCCCTGGCATCTGCCATTAGTGGTGAAAATGAGTCTGACCATGATGTCAGAGAAGCTATCGCAGAGTTGAGTGCCTTCCGGTCAATCCTCCATAAACAACAGAGCATCCGCCAACGTGAGCCATCATTAAAGTCTCAAGAGTCGTCACAATCAAAGCTGAACTACAATTTTGCCGATTCTCCCATCTCATTGGAATGAAAGCAACGTATTATGGCCAAGCTTGACAGAACGATCTTGATTTCGGCTGTACTGACAAGGTCAAGCACCAAATCAAGCTCTCGGATCCAACACCTTTCAAGCAAAGACCTAGGCCTATCCACCCGCAAGACCTGGATGCTGTCAGACAATATCTTCAAGAACTTCTAGAATCTGGCATAAGATTTGGAATCACCATTTGCTTCTCCCATAGTAGTGGTTCGAAAGAAGAATGGCAGCGTAAGACTCTGTATAGATTACAGGAAACTGAATGCTCAGACCAAAAGAATCAAAAGAATCAAAGATTCATACGCTCTGCCGAAGCTGGAATATACCTTTACTGCACTTTCCGTGTCCCAGTGTTTTTTTTTCTTAGACTTGAAGTCTGTTTACTATCAAATAGAGATGAGGAGCCTGACAAATGCAAAACTGCCTTTGTGTGCCCGGCAGAATTCTGCGAGTTTAATCGGATGCCACAAGGGGTCACCAATGCGCCAAGTACATTTCAGCGGTTGATGGAGAAATGCATGGGTGATCTGAATCTAAAAGAGGCATTGGTCTTCATTGATGATTTGATTGTATTCGCTCCTACACTGGAAAAACACGAAGAGAGGCTGATGTAGGTTCTACAGCGACTGAAGGAGTTCGGTCTCAAGTTGTCTGTGGAGAAATGCGTATTTTTCCAAACGTCGGTGCAATATCTTGGACATGTGGTATCACGGGAAGGAGTTGAGACAGACCCTGACAAAATAACCACCTTAACATCTTGGTCGGTACCCCAGAACCTCAAAGAGCTCTGCTCATTCCTCGGATTCTCTGGTTATTATAGACACTTTGTCAAGAACTAGTCCTGAATGAGTTGACAATAAAGGAATAGTTCAGGCTATCCGCCAAGTCAAAAGAGGCAGAAGAAGTTGGTTAAACACCAGAATTATTTGATTCCAAAGGAGCCTTTTGGTGGCCGCTGGAGCGATTCCTGTCAAACTTCTTTCGAAACTATAATCCAGAAACTCACTTCAGCTCCTGTTCTTGCTTTTGCTGATCCCAGCAAGCCATACATCCTTCATACAAATGCCAGCTGCGCAGGGCTTGGTGCTGTTTTATATCAGGAAGATGAAGGCAAGAACAGAGTGATTGCATATGTGAGCAGAGGGCTATACCGAAGTGGGTCCAGAAACTCATACATAAACTTGAATTTTTGAGAGAGCATGTGAGAGGTAGTGGGATCAATTCCCGTATTCTCCAGCTGTCCTCTAACCTTCTGTCTTAAGCCTGTGTTTTCACTGTAAACAGTCATTCAGGTCATCTTGAAGAAAAGGTCAAAGCAATAGCATCTGGACTCAGTTTTCACTCAATTGGACCATAACACATCAGTTAAAAATTGACTACACAGTTACATGTGAATAAACCAGTATTACATAGTTTATTACAATGCTGAATTTAATTTAGAATTTTCTCTTTGTTTTTACCAGACTTTGTTGGAGTGTAAGTGACAAAATGCAACACAATTTTTAACTTTTAACATTGGCAAAGCTAATGGCATCCTCACTTTAAATGTTTGCTTGTTTGTTCTTTTGAGCTAACCATTTCTTTGTTTTACTATTTTTATTTGCATAGATTTTTAGCTAGAACAGGTTTTATGTAATCATGTTCAAGTTTCCAGACTTCAAATGTTACCAAATTAAGAATAAAAGCTAGCACTATAGAGTGCTCTCTAAATAGTACAAACCAAACCAGATATTGTTTGAAAATGAGGAACGCTCACGAATTTGCGTGTCATCCTTGCGCAGGGGCCATGCTAATCTTCTCTGTATCGCTCCAATTTTTAGTATCCAATTACGGTTCTCAATTTGTTTCAACCCTGGAAGACCACAATGGGACCGGACATTTTCCATTTTATGAGGCGAGTCAACGATGGTCTGATTACAGAACACCACCCGCTATATGGTGTTTTTTCAACAAAAATCAGCTGTATCTTTTAGTGGGACCAGGATGACATCTTAGCTTAAGGAGGCGAAAACATCTGAGCTGAAGAAGAAGAGTCCAGGTCACACTCCAATCAAAAGATCCAGTTCCAGTGAACTGTCGAGGCACTGCAAATTTTCTCATTGTATAGAAGCAGGCCTTTTGTGCGATGTAAATGATGGCAAGTATCCATGTCTCTTTTGCTTTTGTTTGAAAAGATTACCCGTTTTTTTCTGACCGGAAATCAAACCCGGGCCACAGCAGTGAGAGCACTGAAACCTAGCATTGGTAGTTTTTTGGTAAGAATAGCTATGACGTCATTTATACATCATGGGCCGCGGCAGGGTGCCCAGATGTACTCAACTTAATCTGGTACAGCACATCTTACCACAAAATACATCCCACGATTGAGGCGTTTCTAACACACATGTAACAGAAGCGTGCCTGTGTAGTTGTGGCCGAGTGGTTAAGGCGATGGACTAGAAATCCATTGGGGCTTCCCCGCACAGGTTCAAATCCTGTCAACTACGCAATATGATTTGGTGGACATCTCTTTGGTGGCCTGAAAACTATGATGTTTTCAGAACTTATCTTTATATATGCTATATATATATGCTATGAGATGCCGGATCAGACGACGCCCGGCCAAACAAGGTCTGCGTCAGGTGTTGGGGAACCAGAGCAACTTGACGACAAATGGGCTACTGGAACAAGACGGAGATGGGCGAGATGCGATAACAAGGCTCTGTTGGAATGCTACTACTCCAGTAACCCTAGTCAGAGGGGTTACATGAAGAGAATGTGGAATGAATGGTTACTACGAAACCCACAATCCAGGCTTACATCGAAGCAACTAGTAGCTCAGTGTTCCAACATCCACAAGCGGCACCTGCTATCACAATTAGAGATTGACGAGATACAACACAAAAAATGCTACGGCAAGGGTGAGCCAGGACGCAAGGTCAGAGGGGAGCCAACGGGGCCTCCCCAACCGGAGATTGGGTATGAAGCCCCAAAAATTGAAATAACGCTGAACGAGGCAGCGACTGACCTGAAAGACAAGATCATGGCGAGAATGAATGCAAGGCAACCCCGACGCCAATTACAACGGCTAAGTGAAGTACCATCAGAAAGTCTCCTAGACTTACCGAATGGCGCACAATCCTGATCCTGAAGGATCCCACAAAGGGTACAGTCCCATCCAACTATCGGCCAATAACCTGTCTCTCCACAACATGGAAGCTCATGTCAGGCATCATTGCGGCTAAGATAAGTGGGCACATGGATCAATACATGAGCAAAGCACAGAAGGGCATCGGCAAAGAAACCAGAGGAGCTAAACACCAACTCCTGGTTGACAGAACAGTCACCCAAGACTGCAGAACCCGACACACAAACCTGTGCACTGCCTGGATTGATTACAAGAAAGCATATGACTCAATGCCACACACATGGATCACTGAATGCTTGGAGATGTACAACATCAACAGGACTCTAAGAGACTTCATTGCAAACTCAATGAGGCTGTGGAAAACCACCCTTGAGGCCAATGGCAAGCCACTTGCACAAGTATCCATCAAATGTGACATATACCAAGGAGATGCTCTATCCCAACTGCTGTTCTGCATAGGCCTGAACCCCCTCAGCCAAATAATCGACAAGACTGGCTATGGATACCGACTCAGGAATGGGGTCACCATCAGTCACCTCCTCTACATGGATGACATCAAGCTATACGCTAAAAGTGAGCGGGACATCGACTCACTGATCCACACCAGGATCTACAGCTCTGACATTGGGATGTCATTCGGGCTTGAGAAGTGTAGTTGAATGGTGACGAAGAGAGGGAAGGTAGTCCACACAGAAGGGGTCTCACTCCCAGAAGGAACAATAGCAGACATTGAGGATGGTTACAAGTACCTTGGAATACCACAGGCAAATGGCAACCTCGAAGAGGTAACAAGGAAAACAGCAACTGCCAAATACATCCAACGAGTAAGGCAAGTCCTAAGAAGTCAGCTCAATGGCAAGAACAAGGCACGGGCAATAAACAGCTACGCCCTGCCAGTGATCAGATACCCTGCGGGAATAATAAGGTGGCCAAAGGAAGAGATACAGATCACAGACGTTAAGACACGAAAGCTCCTCACCATGCATGGAGGGTTCCACCCCAAATCCAGCACCCTGAGACTGTACGCTAGCCGTAAAGAATGCGGCCGTGGACTAGTGAGTGTGAGAGCCACTATCCAGGATGAAACATCCAAGATCCACAAGTACATCAAAGATAAGGCCCCAACAGATGACGTGCTCAGTGAATGTCTCAGGAAATGGGGAACAGAGGAAGAGGAGCTGGAGGAGGGACCATCATGGGAGGACAAACCTCTATATGGGATGTACCACCGGAACATAACATAAGTGGCTGATATCAAGAAATCCTACCAATGGCTAGAACGGGCCGGACTGAAGGACAGCACAGAGGCACTCATCATGTACAGGAGCAGGCCCTGAACACCAGAGCAATAGAGGTCCAAATCTACCACACCAGACCCAAGGTGTAGGCTGTGCAAACAGGCCCCTGAGACAATCCAACACTTAACTGCAGGGTGTAAGATGCTGGCAGGGAAAGCATACATGGAGCGCCATAACCAAGTGGCTGGCATAGTGTACAGGAACATCTGTACGGAGTATGGACTGGAAACCCCGAGGTCAAAGTGGGAAACACCTCCAAAGGTGGTAGAGAATGACCGAGCCAAGATCCTGTGGGACTTCCAGATTCAGACTGACAGAATGGTAATGGCGAACCAACCAGACATTGTGGTGGTGGACAAACAGCAGAGGAAGGCCGTTGTGGTTGACGTTGCAATACCAAGTGATTGCAACATCAGGAAAAAGGAACATGAGAAACTAGAGAAATACCAAGGGCTCAGAGAAGAGCTGGAAAAGGCTTGGAAGGTAAAGGCGACAGTGGTGCCTGTGGTCATCGGAGCACTCGGGGCAGTAACACTCAAACTGGAAGAGTGGCTACAGCAGATCCCTGGAAGAACACCAGACATCTTGGTCCAGAAAAGTGCATGTTTTGTTTACTAGGAACAGCTAAGATATATTGCGCAAGAACCCTCAAGCTCCCAGGCCTCTGGTAGAGGACCCGAGCTCGAAGGATGAGACCACCCGCGGAGGTTAAAGGACAAAGGTTTTTTTTTTTTTTTTTTTAATATATATGAATCTCTGCAGTTCATCCAGAGTGATCATGGGCCTCTTGGCTGCATCTCTGATCAGTCTTCTCCTTGTATGAGCTGAAAGTTTAGAGGGACGGCCAGGTCTTGGTAGATTTGCAGGGGTCTGATACTCTTTCCATTTCAATATTATCGCTTGCACAGTGCTCCTTGGGATGTTTAAAGCTTGGGAAATCTTTTTGTATCCAAATCCGGCTTTAAACTTCTCCACAACAGTATCTCGGACCTGCCTGGTGTGTTCCTTGTTCTTCATGATGCTCTTTGTGCTTTAAACGGACCTCTGAGACTATCACAGTGCAGGTGCATTTATACGGAGACTTGATTACACACAGGTGGATTCCATTTATCATCATTAGTCATTTAGGTCAACATTGGATCATTCAGAGATCCTCACTGAACTTCTGTAGAGAGTTTGCTGCACTGAAAGTAAAGGGGCTGAAGAATAATTTTGCACGCCCAATTTTTCAGTTTTTCTTTTGTTAAAAAACGTTTTAAATATCCAATAAATTTTGTTCCACTTCATGATGAAGGTCGCAAAGTTCAAGGGGGGCGAGAATACTTTCGCAAGGCACTGTACCACCAATGCATTAAAGAGTTACGTAGATGAAGCGCATCTTTGTATGGCTGTTTATCTTTCCCTGCTGGTCTACTTGGCTAGGATTTGGCGCTCTCACTGCCGCGCCCTGGGTTTGATTCCCGGGTCAGGGAAAAGAGGTAATCTTTATTTACAAAGACAGTATGAGACATGGCAACTTGCCTTCTTTTGCAAGTACAAGTATATATTGTACAGAATTCCATTAGGATCTTGATCAAAGTACTTGGCCTCAATTTCCATTTAGAAAAAACAGGTTTTTCAAACGAAAGCTTGGTATTTTGAGCCCACCCACGCACACATGTGTTTTAGGGGCCTAAAAACATGAATGCTCCTCATTTGAGTAAACTGGAGGTGAATCGTCAGCCTGTGGCATGCCAGCATCCATTAGATAAAGTGATTAAAATAAACAGCCTGAAGCGTCAACACGTCTTCTCATAACCTAATCATCAGCTGTTCAAATGCTTATATGTTTACATACCCAGATTTTTTGGGCCAATTTTCAGAGAAAATTAATGATAAATCAAAAACTTTTCTTTCATTTATAGTTATTGGTTGGGTGAAGGCATTTATAATCAAACAATTGTGTTTAAATAATAATGAGAACAGAAACTACCCAAATTACCCTGATCAAAGCAAAGTGGTTAGCACGCCTGCCTCACAGCAAGAAGGTCCTGGGTTCGATTCCCATCCAGGGCAGGGCCTTTCTGCCTTACAGCAAGAAGGTCCTGGGTTCGATTCCCATCCAGGGCAGGGCCTTTCTGTGTGGAGTTTGCATGTTCTCCCTGTGTCTGCGTAGGTTTCCTCCGGGTACTCCGGTTTCCCCTACCACTAAAAACATGTACAATATAGGACTACAGATGGAAATTAGCTGTTAAGCTATAATCTGGTACAAGCATCTCTGCTCCGGCTTAATGTAGACTGTACGCTGTCCTAAAGAAATAAACAAATCTAATAATAATAAAAGCTTACATAACCCAGGTCTTTTTACAGTGTATTGCCACCTTTTACATCAATGACAGCTTGAAGTCTTTTGTGGTAGTTGTGGATGAGGCTTTTTATTTTCTAAGATGGTTAATCTGCCCATTCTTTAGGCAAACAACCTCCAGTTCCTGTAAATTCTTGGGCTGTCTTGCATGAAAAGGCACGTTTGGGATCTCCCCAGAGCGATACAAGAATATCGAGGTCAAGAAACTGTGAGTCCAGAACCTTCACTTTACCACAATGTATTATTAATATGAGTGTAAGGCTCAAAGTAATAATACTTTATAATAACTTTTGTGTTTTTCACTTGCCACTTTTTTCAATGACTTCCTCACAGTGGGCTAACGGACAGCACTTCCAAATATATGATTGACTGCAGGTTGGAGTCTTTTTTTCTCATAACATTAAAGTCCACAAACAAAAACAAGTAAGTGCACTTTACTTTGTTTCATTCATCACAACACACTTAAATATTCAAAAGTATTGAATTTTAACCGTTTATTTATGTTCAGATTAATAAGTGCCAAAGATTGCGTGGAAATTATCCTAATTTTTCACCATATGCTGCTTATAAATGAGGGCCAGAGAATCGCATGTGAGTGATACCAAGTAGCTCTTTAAAACACATTACAAGGAGTTAAACCTACAATCTCATGAGCCTTTCATATTTATAGCAATAAATCCCTGTAACCCTGAGTCTGGCGCCATCCTGACATTAACATTACAATACAATGTAATGCGAAGTTTATATCGTTTTTAATTTTTGTTTACATTTATGTCTATTTTACATTGTCTGTGTCCTGGTATGTCTCAGTTGTCATGACAGCAGTTAAGCTCCCTCACTCTGCCCACCTTACTGACAGCTTGCCCCCTTCCAGTGTTTTGCCAAACAAATGCTTGTGACCTCCTCA
The DNA here is from genome assembly GCA_024416835.2 of Perccottus glenii. Classification (NCBI taxonomy): domain Eukaryota; kingdom Metazoa; phylum Chordata; class Actinopteri; order Gobiiformes; family Odontobutidae; genus Perccottus; species Perccottus glenii. The sequence goes on along the minus strand of CM044566.2, from coordinate 18,757 downwards.
GGAATTAGGATTTTTATTGTTACCCATCAAAAAAGTTTTTCCTTAAAGCTGGATTTGAACCAGCAACCTAAGGATGACTTTCATGAAAACACTACAGTCCTCCGCTCTACCACCTGAGCTATCGAAGGCTTAGTAGCCAGAAAAAGCAAATCAAAAAGGAAGCAAGTCATAGCTAGCATCTATGAGATCTGAACAGCCTGGTCCAGTATCGGGTTAAACCTTCCCCCTAGAGAAATAAGCTCAGCTCTTCACCTTGATAACCTAGTCCAGATACCTTTGTTTTAAACTCAGATAGCTCAGTTGGTAGAGCGGAGGACTGTAGCGTGTTCATGAAAGTCATGATTAGGTCGCTGGTTCAAATCCGGCTCGAAGGAAAATCTTTTCAACCAAAAAAAAGACAAAAAAATACTCTCCCTGGAAAACCGCTTGGCCGACTTGGAGCAATACACAAGGATAAATGATGTGATCATAACTGGTTTGAATGTCAAACCGCGCACCTACGCTAGTGCTGTGACACCAGGCGGGGAACCAAGTGAGAGTCGGTCGAACAACAAGTTATTTGTTTTATGCAAAATAAAGGAATCACTCTGGACAGCAGGGACATAGATGCATGCCATCCGTTGCCTCAAAAAGACAGGCAACTCAAACCAGCCATCATATTGAGGTTCACAAACAGGAAACAAAAACATGCCTTGCTTAAACAAGGAAGAAACCTCAAGGGGACAGATGTATACATAAACGAACACTTGATAAAGAAAAATGCAGACATCGCCAAACAAGCCAGACTACTCCGCAAACAGAACAAGATCCAAACAACGTGGACATCGAATTGCAGGGTGTTCATCAAACTGAACGGAACTCCTGAACAGGCAAAAGTCATCTGGATCAAAGAGATAAATGAATTGGACAAATACACACCATGATAAGGTAAAATGACACGTTACATTCTCTATGACAGACATTGACATCCTTGACACTGACTTATCCTCATCAGATACTGAGGATACAAGTGTCCAACAGTCAGAATTAGAGATATTTTCAGTTGATGAATACAAACCAACCAATGTGTTAACTGATGTGGACCCTGAAATGCACTTTTATAATAACATTTCTCATAATTGTAAGTATTATCATGATGAAAATGTAACTACACTTGATCAACCTGAATGTATGTCTATCATCCATCTAAATAGCCGGAGTTTATATGCAACCTTTGAGCATTTTAAGGATTATCTGGGAAAACTTAAAATAAAATTCAAGGTCATAGCTTTGTCAGAAACCTGGATAGATGAAAAGAAATATAGAAACTTTGAACTTGAAGACTATTACATGTACAAACAGAACAGAAAACACAAACCGGGTGGCGGGGTTGCACTTTACATCCAAAAAATTTTTAATGCACAATTAGTCAAAAATATGACAGTGGCAATAGATCAGGTACTTGAATGTGTTACAGTAGAAATTATAGTGGAAAAGAGGAAAAACATACTTATTTCCTGTATTTATAGAGCACCGGGTGCAGATATGGAAGCATTTACAGACTGTATCGAAACATTATTCACAAACTGTAGCCATAAAGACATTTATATATGTGGTGATTTTAATGCCGACTTATTAAAAGCAAAAACACATAGACCCACAGATAAATTTGTAGACACTATGTTTAGTCTGTCTCTATATCCTGTAATCTCAAGGCCAACACGAATCACTGCACACTGTGCTACCCTAATTGATAATATATTCACTAATAGTCTAAATGATAATATAATAAGTGGCATACTTATCAATGATATTAGTGATCATTACCAATCTTTACATTTGCTAAAAAAAACAACAAATGAACAAAAAAATAGCAATGTAATAATAAAAAAAAGTTAGAATAAGATCTGAACACGCCATTACCACTTTTAAGCAAAGTTTGCTAGAGCAAAAGTGGGAAGATGTTCTCTAGAAAGTCCCAAACTTTAATAAGTGTCCAATTGGCCCATAGCGAGCGGCTATTTGCACAGGGCTTTTGGGACGTGCGACGGGCCAGATCCGACCCCCCGGGGCCGCTGGTACGCGCGGACACTCGTTTGAGGCCCTGACCCCGCCGGGGACCGATAGGAGGGGCCCCAAAGTTTTTGGACCCAGGCTTGTAATAATGGACATGACCACAGTGTGGCATGATGGACAGTCCCACTCCAGGCTTATTTCAATGGGCCTCTGCCCCTATTCGATTAACAAGGCATTGGACACTTTGCGATTCCTTCACCAAGTGACCACAGCTGACCACTCCTAAGCCCCGCCCACATCCCACGAACCCACTATTTGTCCACGAACACACTATTTTTGGGAAATGTGTCGGAGACCCCTGCAGACCACTGCAGACCTCTCTTAAGCCACGCCCATGTCCCACTGACCACTCCTAAGCCCCGCCCACATCCCACGAACACACTATTTTTGGGAAATGTGTCGGAGACCCCCGCAGACCTCTCTTAAGCTACGCCCACGTTCCACGAACCCACTATTTGACCACGAACACACTATTTTTGGGAAATGTGTCGGAGACCCCCGCAGACCTCTCTTAAGCCCCGCCCACATCCCACGAACCCACTATTTGTCCACGAACACACTATTTTGGGGAAATGTGTCGGAGACCCCCGCAGACCTCTCTTAAGCTCTTTTGGAGGCTGACATTTTTTCCCTTTGCTCTAGAGCCAAGCCGCCTTTGATATGTCGTTCTGGGGGGCCACTGGAACCAGGGTGCAAAATTTGGGGCCCCTGGGACCTATGTAGAAAACTCCCAATTTCTCATTATTTTAATGTATTTTGTGTAGTGCGTTCACGGACGGCGCTTAGGAAGGTCCAATCGACTCGGGAGTGGACTCCTGTTTCTCGCCACAGTACGTGGAAGTGGTCGGTAAAGTTTGGAGAGGCTACGACATCGTTAAGGGCCTTAATTGGCAAAAGAGCTACGGTCGTCCGCGAAGATACTATGCGCATAAGTGTGAAGTGGGATGACTCCCGTTCAAAGACGGAAGGTCTCGGGATCTAGAAATTTTCGAGCGGTACTCTCTAGGGGCCCCTGAAGTGGAATCCCGAAGCGCATAACTCTAGGACCCCTTGAACCAGTTTGCATCCCCACTCTCCATAAAACATAGAAAGCGCTCTGCGTCTTTGCGTTTTAGAGGCCTTCTTGATAAAATCTGTCTCGGAGGCTGAAATTTTTTCCATTGGCTCTAGAGCCAGCCGCCTTCAATATGTTATTCAGGGGGGGGCCCTGGAGCCAGCATGCAAAATTTGGGCCCTCACGCAACACTTTGGTGAAATGGACACATAGTGCCCTAACCTAACCCTAAACACCGCCTTGAATATCTCCGGCTAGGAAGGGTGTAGAGGGCTGAAATTTGGTGAGCGTGCTCCCGTCGTTGTGAGCTTTCCGACGAGGTGTCATTTGTGGACCTCGGGAAGGTCATGACCCAAAATTGACCTTTTGCTCATCACCGGCTTGAATATTTCCATCTAGGAAAAGCCTATAGCGCTGAGATTCGGTGAGCCTGTTCCTCTGGCCGAGGGCTTTCCGCAGAGCTACGGTCCCGGAGTTGTGGTGAGTCGGGAGGGTCCCCATTGTAAGTCAATAGAGGTAAGCAGTAACAGAAATCTATTTCTGTATTATATTAGCCTATATGTATTCGTGTTCGTTTGCACATTTTGATTAAAGAACTAGATTGTAATTATTATAATTTATTGTTATGCGGTTGCACTTTTTCTATCTGGACACGGAGCATAATAAACTTGCAACTTGTTCATTATCATTACCTGTGAAACTGTTGATTTCTACATGGCAGTTAAATTAATATTATCTTTTTAGACCATTGGTATTGACTGGTTTGAGTTATAAGCAAGGGACATGGGTGGCCTAAAATGCACCAGAATGCAGGAAATCACAACTATGAAATAAAAAATTTTCTGGGGGAGGAGCCCCCAGACCCCCCCGCTCCAACAGCCCCACCTAAAATATTTTTCACCAGCCGCCACTGCGGGCAAGTGTAGCTCTTTTGCCAATTAAGCCCCTTAATGATATCGTAGCCTCTCCAAACTTGAGTGCCTGCTTCTATGCATCGTGTTGAGCAAAATGAGTCCACTCTAATGTTGATCGGACCTTTCTGAGGGGCTGTCCACACGGAGACAAAAATCACTGTATCCATATACATTTTGTATCGTTTTGGCCTTCCGACACGGATCCTGTTTTGGGAGACTGAATCCGCTATTTTGAAACAGGGTTCTAAAGTGGATAAATCTTTCAACAACACCTTTGCGACAGCGGTGTGTGTACAGCCAATCCGGATATTTTGTGAAAACGATGATGTCATCGCATCACGTGTCGGCCTCTACACGTAACAGCAACAACAATAATGGCGGACTACATGATTGAGTTAGTGCTGCAGAAGCTACTAAGCCTACTAGCTTTATTACAGCAAAATCTATTGCTTCTATGCAGTTGTGGTGAGCAACAAGCGATAATGGACAACACCATACGCCACATGCTCTTAGATCCACACAAAAGAGAACCAGGAGAGCAACCTGGAGAAAATGAATGGAGAGAGAATTTCCGCATGTCCAAAGCACTCAGAACTCAGTCCGTATATTGAAGAGCAAACAACAAACATGAGGGCACCAATTACTACACTCTAAATATATGACTGCAACAATTTGAGAACTTGTTTTATTAGAAAATAAATATTTAGGTCTTCGCCTTCTTCTGCAGCGCAGGTTATACGCATGCTCAAAGTCTTCTTAGTGTATAGTGTATATCTGTGGCAGAATTACAGCGCCCCATACTGGTCTGGCATATATACTACATCGTTTTCACCGGCCGTGTGGCAGATATTTTCTTGAGACGACGCGTCTCAAGATCGGATAGGGGATGCACTGGCTTCGTGTGGACATAGCCTGATTGTCCTACATGAACACACTCCCTTTTGGGCATTTTTGGGCCTGTAGCGCGCACCCTTTTATTACCTTTTGACCCCTTAAGAATGTCGTAGCCTCACCAAACTTTACCACACACGAAAGGGAGACCTCATTTGAGTCGATCGGACATCGAAGTGCCCGCCAGCGCCCCCACTAGGTTGAATACACTGAGATAATGGGCATGTGGCAATTCCAAAATTGTCACCCTGGCTCCTGAAGCACCCCTGAATCACTTATCCAAAGCGCAGGGCTGTAGAGCAAAGGGAAATAAAAATATTACCAAAAAGACACCGTCTTTTCTGGGGCCTTTAGCTATTACACTTATCTGCTCTAACTTTGCTCTCAGTATTTGATATTCGGTGTTTGCCCCCCCCCCATTTACATTTATTTTGTCATTTAGGATCAGTAATCTTCCTCTAATCTTTCTTTCCTACTTCTACTACTACTCATTCTCTCTCCACCTCTTTTGTTTGCTAAAGTTTGTGGTACACCTATGTGGAAATAAAATTGAAAAATGACTCCACCTATAGGTGGCGCTGTATTAATATATATTTTTTCATCATCTGAAAGGCCATCATGAAAGGAGTCCGAATATGTACTAAGCTCAATTTTAGGGTACACCTAAGCTGAAATATAATGTAAAAAGTACTCCATGTATAAATGCCGCTATATTCTTTTTATTTTATTTTATTTTTTTATTGTCTGAAAGGCCACGATGAAAGGAGTCCGAATATGTACTTGGATGATTTTTATGGTACACCTACGGGCCGATTTATATTTCTGCGTCGGGTGCGCGTAGTAGGTACGGCGTAGCATATGCAGTGACATGTACCCTACGCCGTATCCTACGCCGTACCATGACGCGCACCTCCTCAAAAATGTAACTACGCGTTGCGTCGACGCGGACCGCAAGATCTGTGATTGGTCGGCTTGGTAGTATCACGTTTCCTCCTACGCATTTCCGGAATAATCTTTTGCACTCTGGACCGCCCGCCATTTTTAAACTCCGAAATTCAGTGAAGAGCAAACATGGAAATGGACTAAGTTACTGAGCGTTTAATTGAAGAAGTGAGGAAATACAGCCTTCTCCAACGTCGGTTTAGATGTAGCGGAGTGCATGAAGAGATGGAAGAACTCTCGAGACAAGTATGTTCGTCTCCGTAAAAAAACTCGCAACAAGGAGCGGGGATCCAGGAGGAAAAAAAACCCAGCGTTTTATATATTCCTATCTACTGCTGTTTCCAAAAATGTGTAAAGGTTATTGCAAATAAACATTAACATTGCACATGTGTCTGTATTTGCTCCTTTGCATCTATCTTTACTATATAATTCACCTGTTTTTTACTATTTTTACATCAAACAATTTGTGTATATAGTTTGAACCAATTATGTTGGTTCCTGCTGTATGCATATTTTATGGTTCAGGTTACAGTAAATTAAGATCTTACAGTTAATTTATTTGTATAGTTTGCTCTTTTGCATCTATTTAATGTAAACAATTAAAGACCATTGCACCTTTACATGGTGCACTATCTTATACATATTTCGACCATTTGTATGTACAGTACAAACTTAAAAAAACAAACTATCCCTCATGTCATTTATTGGTGCATTATATTTTACACCAATACAATTTACAAACCAAGTTGACCACGACACACGACGTTGTTTTGCTATGGCAAAATTCCGTGGTGTGACTGAAATGTCATTTCAAACACAGTGGAACCCGCTCGCGTCAACTAGCGTTTCGGCGGTGTACTGCAGAGCAAGACAGACATACGCAGAAGTATAAATGCTCACGACGGCGTCGCCTACGTGCGTAGCCTACGACGTACACTGCGGCGTACACCCGACGCAGAAGTATAAATCGGCCTTAAGCTGAAATATAATGGAAAAAGTACTCCACGTATAAATGCCGCTATATTCTTTTTATTTTATTATTTTTTTTTTCCATCGTCTGAAAGGCCATGATGAAAGGAGTCCGAATATGTACTTGGATGATTTTTAGGGTACACCTAAGCTGAAATATAATGGAAAAAGTACTCCACGTATAAATGCCGCTATATTCTTTTAATTTTATTATTTATTTTTTTCATCGTCTGAAAGGCCATGATGAAAGGAGTCCGAATATGTACTTAGCTCAATTTTAGGGTACACCTAAGCTGAAATATAATGGAAAAAGTACTCCACCTATAGGTGGCGCTATATTAATATATTTTTTTCATTGTCTGAAAGGCCATGATGAAAGAAGTCCAAATATGTACTTGGATGATTTTTAGGGTATACCTAAGCTGAAATATAATGGAAAAAGTACTCCACGTATAGATGCCGCTATATTCTTTTTTATTTAATTTTATTTTCTTTTTTCATCGTCTGAAAGTCCATTATGAAAGGAGTCCGAATATGTACTTAGCTGAATTTTCGCACTTACACTGTTTGTCCAAATTTAGTTTATATGTATAAGGCAATGTATTTTTAAAAAAGTCAGTGTGGCCCCAGTCTATAAATGGGGCGGCAGTTTTTCAGTTCTCAGAGGCGCTTGGCATTCACAGAGGAGACATCGAGACATTTACAGGAGACATTGACAGAGAGTTTTTTCCTATACTACTATATACATATATATTTTAATATTCATCATTATTAAAAATACATAAAATACAAACCACAATTACTGACACACCACAACACCTTTTTGACATGCTTTCACAAGCAGTTGTTAATACTGAAACCCTTCTTAGGGTTAAGGATGAGTGTGGCAGCGTGCCAGCTTTCCTTGCACAAGATGCCATGATGCCATTCCATGGATCTATTGTGGATGATCCCCGTGGCGAGTTGGATGCTAAGTTTGATATTAATGGGCTTGTAATCGAGCTGGAGAAGCTGGCTGCTCTTAGGCTTTTTGTTCATTATGTCAAACTTCCAAAGTTTACAAAAATGCACTTAAAGTCACACTTCACATACTTCAGAAAGCATTTTGATTTGCGTGGCATGAGCCCAGTCATGGTTAAAAATATCGGGGCAATGCAGGGGGTTGAATTGTGCTTGGCAGACCAGGGCTGGCACCTGTGCCTCACCTTGGTGCCAAGGTTAGTGCGGAACCCTGACCCGTCCCTGGGGGAGCCATCTGTTGTCCAGGTCAAGGCTTTGGAGTTATTTAACTCGGTCAATGCCGAGTTCCAGAGACGGCTGTGTGCACTGGAGCCACATGATCTGAGTAGGCCAACATTGGCTAAATCCCAACTGACTGACCTCAGCCATTTTAATATGCTCACTCAGGATCAAGTATTTCTTTTTGGTTTATTAGATGAGGTCATTAATGAGATGGACGTTAACGAGGACTTCCGAGTAGTCCGTTCGATCATTAAACTTGGGCAAAAGAGCCCCTTTGAGGTGGATCTGGAGGAGCTGGTTGATCCAGCATTCATCCGGGGTGTGTCTGTTCATGCTGGTGTGACGCTTATGGCCAAGGACCCCACAATTGACATCTTGTGGTCCAGGGCGGGTCTCCAGGAGCTGATGGGCCAAAACGGGGTGTGCTTCAGTGCTGTAGGGATGTACGAGGCAATAAACTGGCAGTCTTCACTGAATGGCAGGGACATTGGTGTGGAGCCACCAATCCGCCGCATCTTTGCGCACCCAAATGTTCATTTTGCCCAGGTATACACTCCCACACCCCACCTGCACGGGCACCAGTGGTTCAAACACCCTGTTAGTGGTACAATTGTGTGCATGGGCCTATTTCATCACCACACCAACCAGGCAATGTTTGCGCGTGCCAACGCGTACATTTCAGTCTTGGATGACCTTCATCTGAAGATGAAGTGTCAGCTTGGGTGTCGGTTTGAGCAGGTGGTGGCCCTTGACCCACAATCGGGACTCCCACTCACTTTCAAAGCGGGCCATTTCTTCAAAAAAGAAGCCCTAAAGAAGCTTTTTATGGAGTACCCGGTGGTGCTTCCATTCAAGCAGAGGGGGGAGAGTGGTGAGGGGCTAAGAAATGTGCTCCATGAGTGTGTGGGACACCTACTTGGACTCCTCAAAATTTTTTTCAAGACTTGTCATGGTAGGGGGGGATATAGTGCAGGATGGGCGACATACCAGATTGAGGTTATACTGGAAACAGTGTTCTATGGTCGTCCCCTCAGCCCACTTGATATGCAGCTCACTGTGGCTCTTGGTGCTGCAACGTCAAATGATATGAGCCTTACATTCAGACGGGGTTTTATGGGGCGAGCGTCACACACTGGTGCCAGTGCTGGAGTTGTACCACCTCCACTCCAGAACTGGGTACGTAATAGTGTCCAGATAGAAAGGATCGAAAGGCTGTTTCCCCTTTCAGAGAGTCTGGCTGCTGAGCCGGCAGTAGTCGGGGAAGCCCTCATAATGGTCCTGTTGAAGGATCTGTTCAAACGAAATGAGGGTTTTCCTGTTGGGAGCCTTTAGGGTTAGGGTTAGGGTACAGGGTTTTTTTTTTGTCTTTTATTTATCAAAAAATTTACAAAGTTAAAAGAAATTTTTTTTAACATACATTCAACACATATTTTAAGCAAAATCATATTTCCCAAAAACAAATCATATCATTTACTACTGATAACATAAATTTCCAACTTTGTCATTCTTAAGACATGCAAACTCAAAATACCAGTTTACCTTTCCTGTACAAATGTGAGATGCGTTCATTAGAAATTTTAGCTTTTCAAACCTAATGTTGTTCCCTTTGCACTTATGTTAGGGTTTTTTTTTTTTGTCTTTTATTTATCAAAAAATGCAAAAGTTAAAAGAAAATTTTTTGTACATACTTTCGAAACAATATTTTTAAACAAAATCATATTCCCAAAAAACTAATATTCTTTGTTACTTGACTCATAAAAATTGACTTAGTCATTCTCTAAACAGATGAAACTCAAAATATTAGTTAACTTGTTCTGGACATGTGTCTATTCATTCTTTTTTTTTTTTCCTTTTAGCATCTAATGCTGTTTTTATGTACATGTGTTACCTGATTTTGTAGTTTTCATTATTTACAAGGCAAGAAGACATTTATAAAATATTTCACTGAAAGGTTGTTTCAAAGTTCACTTAAAGTTCAAAGTTCCCATTTCATATGCGTTTTCTTGTCTTCTTCCAAGTCTGTACATTCTATTTCTTGTCCATACCTTGTCCCTTGTGTGGATTTTTAGTCTAAAAATATATGTCCAACTGTCCGCTCGCCGTGACCTTGATGAATGTGTTTTTGGCCTGAAAAAGGTCCAGAAAACGGTCCTTCGTGTGAGTAAATAATAAGTGTGTTCTTACCAGTCCCTTGTATATAGTCCAGTAATCTCCAGTTCTTTTTCCATGTAAGTAGATGTTTCTTACTATGAATATGGTGTGTCTTGCCATGGCCAAAAGAAGGTTTGTGGCTTCCGTGTTGTTCCCCGATTGTTTTGGGGTTCCAAATAAAAGAAGCCATATTCCATTCAGGGTCCTTCCATAGGTCGTTGGTGGGGGGAGTTTTAGGCTGAATCTCCGTGCTAGGAGGTCTTCTACACGGGTCCAAAAGTGCTTGACAGTCGGGCAGAGAGCCATGAGGTGCAGAAGGTCTTCGGGAGGTCCGCTGCACACTGGGCACTCTCTGCCGTACTCCGCTGGGAATATTTTGTGTAGTCTTGTGCACGTGTATATTATTCTGTGTCTAAATTTTAAGTCAGTGTTACTGACCTCCGGTGCTGTGTACCAATTTTGTATGTGAGCCCAGATGGATGCAGTGTCTTGTGTCGGGAATGTTTGTGACCATGTGTTCTCAGCGGCTGGTCTTTTGAATGCTTTAGGCAGTAGTACTTCATATGCCTGACGGGTTGTAATCCTGCTTAACCTTATGATTTTCCCTCTGATGGGCACTGTAAAATCCAGTCTGGGCTCCTCCCCTGGGTCTCTGCTGGATGATGACCCTTTCACCATTGTACCCCACCTGTTATCGACTGATTTCTTCACCTTTTGCAACATGTTTTGTACTGAAGCTCTACTAAAGGTTACATTGGCTGTTTTAAAGCTTTCTCTTATTCTGTTTGTGTCAATGTCTCCTTTTTTGTCTAAGACGTCCCCTAAATGTTTCAGTCCAGCCTTCTCGTAAAGACTACTGTGCACCATTTCTCCTCCATCTGAAGGCTGTCTGAGAAGATCCGGGTTGTATCTTAAAGGTAATGCCCTGAGTTGTGTCGAGTTAGATATCACTACCTACTTTTTGTCTGATTTCTTGCCACGCCTCCCAGACCTCCCTCTCGAAACACCCAATTCTGCCTCCTACGTTCCGCGGTAGTAACTGGCACAGATTATTTAATTCGAAGTCTGAAATGCTTTTTATGCTTTTCTCCAGGAAACACTTCCAAGGTGCTGTACATTCTGGACTGAGCATTTTGCCCAAGAGTTTTATTCGTAGTGCCTTCTTTTTTGTCGCTATGTCATTTAGATTTAGGCCTCCGTTTTTGTCTTTTCCTATTATTGTTTTGATTGCGATTTGTCCCCTGTCTCTTTTCCATAGAAAGTTGTTGATGAGTTGATTGAATTTTTTAATGGTCTCTTCCGGTATATCACACACTGTTAGTACATGTATTATTCTTGATGTGCATAGTGCGTTGAATACTAACACTTTACCTTTTATTGTCAGTTTTCTTAATTTCCATGAGTTCAATGTTTTTTCAACTTTCTGAATCATTTCCTCCCACCTTTTCTCTTTGCATTGCTCTTCTTCTTTTCCCATTAGTATTCCTAAAATTTTGTATGCCCCTGTCGTTGTTTTGAAATTCCATTTGTTCCTCTCTTCTTTTTCCGTGCCTCAGAAGGCTATTTGTGTTTTTTCAAAATTAACTTCTGCTCCTGAGGCTAGACAGTATACATTTAGCTCATGCATGGCTGCGTTTAGGCTCTCCATGTTTTCTACTATTAGGTTTGTGTCATCTGCATATTGCAGGATTTTACATTTTTCCCCGCTTGGCATTTCAATTCCTTTTATGTCATTATTTTTCCTTATCATTTCTGCCAGTGGCTCGGCTGCTAGGCTGTATAAAAGTGAGGACAGGGGCCATCCCTGTCTCACTGATCTTTTCAGTGGAAAGGCTCCAGTTAAAAATCCATTGCACTTTATTCTGCTCTTTGCACTGCCATATAGCATTTTCAACCAGTTTATGAATCTTGTTCCAAAGTTATATTTTTCCAAAACGTCCCACAAAAACTGATGCTCCACCCTGTCAAATGCTTTGCTAAAATCTACGCTCACGTGTATCCCTGCTGTGTTGTGCATATGTTTGAGAATATATTTCATTGATAATATGGTGTCTGTGATGTCCCTCCCTGGTATACTGTAAGCCTGTGTGTTTGAAAACAAATTTCCTATAACTTTCTTCAGTCTATTTGCCAGTGTTTTTGCTAATATTTTGTAGTCTACATTTAATAAACTTATTGGTCTGTAGTTTTCCAGTTTTGTTTCCTCACCTTTTTTAAAGAGGAGGGTTACTATGAAGGTAATTTTGTGTCTTTTTAAACAAAGCTTTTTAATTCAGTGTATTAAAATACAGTGTCTAAAATTTCAGTGTACAAAAATTCAATGTTTAAAACGTGCGGAACTTACTTCCGGTAAATAAGGCCTGAGCAATCAATCCTGACTCATATCATACTACATCCAGCCAATCCAAGCTGACAGTCACGTGACGCGAGTCTTTCAATTACGCCGCGAAAAGCAAGCTGACCGTTCGCCATGGCGTCCAGAGGCTCATCGGTAAGTTTTAAATGACTGTTACTGTTCTGTTCGTTCTAAGTCACGAGGAGGACTTTTACAGTAATATAATACTAAGCTCTAAGCCTCGCTGCCGTAGAAGACGTAGCTGTGGCACCATAGACATTATGATGGTTAAGGGCAGTAGCGTTAGCATTAGTCAACGAAACTTTCCCATCATTCCAATAAGAAACCCATCCCAAACAGTGAAATTAAAGATGACTTAACCTCCCAACTATACGTGATTGTTTTTATTCAATTGATAAATGTTGTCTTTATGTTTTCTCTGCATTTTTTAACAGGCTAGTAAGGGTGAAATTATACAATCTGTAAGGCACCTGCTTTCAGTACTCACTTCAGAGAGTAACTGTACAGCGTCTTTGGGGTTAGTGTGTAATTTGGCATATTTTATAATATATCCACAAGTACCATTAATGTTTCTGTCGGTAAATAAATATTTATATATTTTCTCTTCAAAGTGAACAGAGGCGTGAGCGTGCCACTGCCCTTCAGCCAGAAAGGCCATCTGTGCAGATGGAAATGACCAGGTCATTTTATAGTTATACATGATGTATTTTATGGACACAAATATGTTAAAATGTCTTATTAGTGCTATAAATGCTTTTGATCTGACACATGCTGATATGAAAAAAATAAAAGGATTATATCAATAAATATTGTTCCTTTACTATCCATAGATCCTTTCCAGGCATTTTTGTGAAGGGCAGAGGGAAAAGGCGCCTTTCTACAACCCCCCTTCTACCTCAAAAGAAAATGAAACCCCTCGAAGTGTGTTTTTATCTCCTTGATAAGCAGTATGAAAAGAGCCCCAATGAGCAGGAGGAACAACTTCATTTAAGAGCTGGATTGGGCCGAAGAACCTTTCAATTGGATGAGAGCACAAGCCATCAAGAGGTATTTATAGATTGTAAAAAAGTATACCTTTTTATATCAGAGGTACTGAAGAACAAATTATTTCAGATTGACACTTTATTTTAGTTTTGTCCATTAGGCTGTGTGTAAGTGCTACTTTAGGATTTTAACATTTAATTGAAACATACCCATGTTTTTGCTTATAGTTATGTGACAACTTAAAGGAGGTATTTCCCAAACTGGCAGCAATCACTGGTGGATGGTTAATTTATAAATCTTCAGGTAGGTTATCTTATAAAGAGTGAACTTTGACTTTGTGTTAGGATGGCTAACTAGTGCTTTGATTTTGACTGATTTTGACTTTGCTTTTTTATAGGAGGGTGGGGTACAAGAAAACTTAATCTTGTGACCCCTGATGATACTGGCTACACAGGGAAGATCTTAAAAGCTGCAAGTCGAGGGGCAAGATGTCTTTTTATAGCCCCAGTCCAAGAAGAACTTTGTACTAATCCCTTACCACTAACTGATGAAGCGTTCAGCAGCATGCCTAAAGCCACATGCCACACATGTGGTGTAGCAGTTCCTCTGCAGCTGCTCAAAGAGCACATCAAGTCTTGTGCTGATGTTGAAATCCTCAGTGATGACCTGACCAATGTACATGATGCTGAAACAAGTGAGTATATAAACTTTGACTTTTTATGTAAAAAAAAAATACTTAAATTGTTTTGTAATTTTAATAGCACATATGCAGCAGTGTCCAGTGTGCACAAAAATATTTCCTGATGACTTTATTGAGGAACACGCCTCATCGTGTGGGGAGAGGTATCAAATTGCAATTTTTTTTCCACTATTGGCAAAAGATGTCCTACTCCGTGTTTTACAGATGAGTGTAATGTAAAATGTTTGTGAGTAGTGCAGGAAATGAGGTGATGAGTGTTGTCAGTGAGGAAGCATCAGCAGTACCAGGATCTTCCCGAACTTGTAACTCAGGTACAGATGGTGGGTGCTCCTTAGGGAAAGTGGTAGTATAGGAAAATGAAGAGTTAATTTCTATTGATTGACAGGCGCTCTGAGTGCCCGCTAGGTGGAAAAGTGCTAAATAAATACAATTCATCATCATCTGTTATTATCCTTGATAATAGTTTAACAACTTGTTTTGTTTTCTTTTTCAGACTGGTTAACTGTCACAGATCCAACTAAGGCCTTATCTCTGTATGCAAAACATTTTCTCTGTATCCATGAGATGGACACTCCTTTGCATCTTACTATGGACATTAGTAAAAGTTCTACTGAACAGGACATGGCACTTATTTCTTTTTACAAGCGACCCAATGTGAAATGGGCAAGTCCTCTAAGGTGCACTCTTGAAGGTACTTAATGTTATGAAGTTGTTGTCACTGTAATTCAGATATTTTCTTTGCCTTCAATCTGAAAATACTTTTATCCTCCAGGAGACCCAGCTGTTGGAGAGGGTGTTACCCGTTACTTTTTCTCTCAAATCATGCAAAAGTTGAAGTCTGGATTTTGCATCAACTTTGGTTTGTATAATATGAGTAGCAACCTTTGCATGTTTTTATTCACTTTACACGTATCTTGTTTTGGTTTATTCAAAAGGTTTTGAATAGGCTTGCATTCTCAAATGCTGGTTTCAAATCATTAAGACCTGACTAAAAATATTTGGAATGGCTATTATTTATTCATATCCATATACTGTACATATGCATAATCTATTCAAGTTTATTTTGTTTTAGCGTAGTTTTTTATTTTGTTTTCTTTGGGTTTCCTTAAAGCAGAACTCGGTAAGATTCCCTACAGCTTCCTTCAGTGAATCACACAGTTGTAAATACTCCTACAGCTCAATATTTTCGGGAAAAGGTTTTCTCCATCTTTTTGGCGGCTCCGTCATGACTGATGATGAAATAAAGTGTATTTAGTGCCAATTTGCGCTGCAAGAGGTCGTTATATTGAATTACTGTAAGGCAATTTGTTTTGTCACTCTCGCCTGAAACTGTGCATGAGCCCAGACTTGTGTCGGGTCTGTGAAAGTGCTGTTTTCGGCGTAGATGGTCTAGAGGGGGTTAGTGCACGCTTCAAACACTCTGCTACAACTCAATTAACCATTGTAAGAACTGTTTATTAAAAATGTTACTTAGTTCTGCTTTATTTCCTGTTTTTATACTTTTTTATACTGATTTCATTTGTTTGTTGCTATTTTGAGGCTGTGTTGATGCTGCTCTTACTGAGTTTAACTAAAAACTTTGTTTGTTAAACAGCCAACTCCAGCATGACTAGTTTTTTTGAACGGGAGCCCGGCCATTTAGTTCCCTCAGCCTCTCACTTTCTTGTGGAAAGTGATTTGTTCATTGTGGCAGGAAGAATGATTGGGCATTCCTTTCTTCGCGGTGGGCCACGCCTTTCTGGACTCAGCCCTGCTGTAGTTCATGTCCTTCTTGGTGGGAGTCCTGAAACTGCAACTGTGACATTGGCGGACTGTCCTGACCTGGACATCAGAGAAACCATCTCCCTTGTATGTAAAGAAAATTAATAGTTTTTCCTTGCAGGGCCTGTATGTGGCTTTATGAATATTTTCAGTTTTAGTTTTACCATGATGCTAAGTGATTTGGACCCAAGAAGAGTGCAAAAAAACACTAAATGCATGCCATTTACCATAATTTGATTTTGACCCATGTAAACTTTATCTTTCATTGATACATTTTGACCACCTTAAATTTATTACCTTGTATTTTAATTTGTATCTAAGCTTAAAGGAAGATCAAATCTCTCAACTAAAGAGAAAAAAAAAGTGTCCAGGACCTGGCCCACGCCTGGGACCTTCCCTCGCTCACGGAGAACAACAGGAGATGGCTTTTTGAGAAGCTCTTAATACATGCTGAAAAACATTTATCTCGCCTGTTTTCAGTGAATGCTTTAGATTAAGGAATGATGTACCTTCTCTCTAACTTTATGTACAGGTAATTGGCCGTGTGACTCGACAGATAAAGCAGCTGAGACGAGGTCTTAAAGAAACCCCAACATGGAATGTTCTAACTCAACGTCCTGACACCATAACCTTCTTTTTTCCAAAAGAGGAACATAACACAATAAGTCCAGAGGTAACTATTTCTTAATATGGATATAATATTTTCATTCAAGGGTTACTTCTATAAGATTTTGACATAAATATTTAGGGTTCTTTTTTAGTGTTTATTTTCACTTTAATAACAAAAATATTAGTCCAATCTACCTGCTGTATTCAACACACATTCACCCTTTATGTGGAAGTTACTTTAGTTCCCACGTCTCCCTCTGACAGCAGTTTACTGTTTCTTCTTAGCTTACATGGGGATGTTTTGAGTGTGTTTTAGTAAAATGAGTCTATAGATCACATATTCAGTGTAAGATTGTCATGTACTTCCCTCCAATCATAAATGTTTTAATTCCAATTCAATAGGAAAATGCCATGCCAGTGACATTTAATGATAAAAACTACATGTCTGTAAGAATGTTTAAGTAAGATTTATTAAGGCTTTCTTTTCTGTTTTTCTCTAACAGTTACTCCTGCAGTGCATCACCTGGCCATATGAAGATGAGGACTGTTCAAGTGAGGCCAAACACCGTGTCTTAGGCTTTCTTCGACAGTTCATTGCTAATGGTAATCTTTATCAGTGGATAGTCAGGACTATATGAAAGCAAAGTTCTATTGATTTTGTAGTTTTGATATTTAAAAGTATAATGCAGAAGTAATTGGGTGTACATCTATTCTACAGCTACACCTGGTGAACTGACTAATTTGGTCAAGTTTTGGACAGGATGGGAGGTTCTTCCTGCAAACCTCTGTGTGGAAGTTGTCTCGGGGAGATACCCTACATCCTTAACATGTTTTGAAACCCTACGCATCCCAGAACATTATGAAGATTATGCTGTATTTAGGCACGGCATCCAAAGTTGTATTAACACGTGTCACACAGGGTTTGGTCTTATGTAAAAACTTGCTTATTTGCTGACCATAAGATTATCTTTAGTTATCAGTTTGTTATTTCTGGGACTTACTTCAGTTTGGTTTCATTCTTTACTTATCTAGTCTAGAACAAAGAATGTGTACTAGTATTAAGCAGTATTCAGCACCCAGAATGTAACATTTTATCAAGTTTTTTCAAATATACCATTGTTCAAAAAACAGCTTAGGAGTACAGTGCAAGATACATACTGCTGTGACAGGTTGCAGAATAAATTAAAAATGACCAGTGTATTTGTGTTTTATTATTGTAATAAAACATTTACAGTTTACAAATATGTGTACCACTCAACAGGCGTCTCCAGCACATTGGAAAAAAATAAAATATGCTGGACAGATACTTACTGAAATCTTAAAGCCTGTTGAAGAACAATTAAATAAATGTCCCGTCCGGAAGAGGAGGACTCTGCAGTGGGGTTTATTTGCTGTACAGCAGCAAGGCCATCTGGTGGCAAGGGGCAAGAAGCCTCTTCCAATGTCACACCATAGTGGGAGACTCCATCTTGTTCATTATCATAGAGATCTGCTTGTTGCATCTGATGAAGTCAGAAATATGTTTTGTTTTGTGGTTATGATTATTAGGCTATGTGCTTTTAGAAAGTTTTACAATGTATAGGGTTAGGGTTAGGAGGTAGGAGGTAGGTAAGAAGTCTGTCCCCGTAAAGGGACTAGACAAAGTGCACGGGCCCTCGACATCAGTCCCTGGGTCCCAAGAGCAAGGTTTTGCTTTCAAAATTTTCTTTTTGAAGTTTTTAATTTTTCTATTTTTAGTTTTTAATTTTATATTTCTCTTTATTAGGTTTGCATGCGGATGGACAGTGCGCTTGGACAACGTTTCGACCTTTCTTTTTGTCTTCATCAGGTCTTGCCTACTGTCTGATGGGGAATGAGAGTACGTGCTCAGTGGGGCTGCTTTTATACCCTCACTGGCAGGCGGGGCCTATTTGGTCACATGATGCGGGCTTTCGCGTTTGAGAGTTTTTGTAAACTTTATATGTTTCCCCATGAAATAAAATGCCCTTAGGGTTAGGGTTAGGAGTGAAGGTTTTTTTTTTTTTGTCTTTTATTTATCAAAAAATACAAAAGTTAAAATGAAAAAATGTTATATATACATTCAACACAAATATTTAAAGCAAAATCATATTTCCCAAAAACAAATTATA